>OZ005656.1:160084891-160182391 GCA_963930645.1 Salticus scenicus | reverse complement strand
CTAAATATATGTTTAAAAAAAAAAGAAAAAAAATCCTATCAGCAAACTTTCTAAGGTATAATTTCTTTTAATACGTTAAACACAAGATATTAGAAGTTTCAATTTGAGGGAAAGAAAAAAAAATATATACATTTACCTTGCGTACACTGAAAAACAAATTATGCGATTGACATCTAGAAACTTGTTTTTGACTGTAGTAAAAATAATTCCATGTCATCCTTAAAAATTCTAGTTCTCTTTGATAGTGAATTCTAAATACTCATATTAGAATTCTAGAGTGTTTTCATATATTATCGTGGCCAATCTCATTTAGAAATCTCTGAGAATAAATGCGAACACAATAGGCTAGTTTTACTAACTATAATTTTGTTTTATGACCCAGTTCTAGAAAATCAAGAGAGAATTTATCGTATTATAAAGGATTCCTAATATTGTTTCACCAACTAGAAAAGCGTAGACTAGAAATTCTCCATCATTTCGTTTATTAAGGTTATTTATTTACTTTATACACATAACTCAGTAATCTATATTTCTAGTTTAGGGATACAGAAAATAATATTTTATTCATTCTAGATAAAGGCATCCCCCCCCCTCAGAGTATAACTATTTTTCTTTGGAAATATTTCTTCATAAATATTATTTCATTAATCATTTTACATAATTTATTTTACTTTTTTTTTGTTGTTGTTGTTACTCTAAACTTACGCTTGTATACACGCGCGCTATTTTCTATAAATTTAAGATATTCACAAGTTCTGGCAATGACAATGTCACATTAAAACCCATTTAACACCTATGTATTTTTAACGAACTTAGAAATTATGATGCTTTATTTGTCAAACTTTTAAATACATATATTTTTTTTAATTATGCGTTGTATTAATGATTTCCTTTCTAAAAGATGTTATTTTATTGTTATTATTATTGTTATTATGCACATCTTAAATGTCTTTTAATTTATCGTTTAAATCTTTGAGTTGTTGAGCAATGGTAGTGATTATATATGATCTCATATATCACTCTCTCAAAAACAATTCATTTTTTTATTACTCAGCTGCTACAATTGCCCTTCATAAAGATGTAGCATATTTTTGTTATTTTTCAACATTTATTTACATTTTCAATAACCTTTGCTTTCTATAAAGCTTCACTTCTACATGTAATTATTTATTAATTTATTAAAGTCTTCCTTAGGCCCACTAGTGGCCGACAGATTCTGCCCTGTACAAGGGTAGACGTAATGTGCCGAGTTCGGTTCCCGACCAAACTCGTCGGCTTAGCCGTTCGAAATTTTTCGTAGTTTTCTGCCAAACTTGCGCAAATACTGGCTAGGGCACCTTAGAAACTCCTTGGTGGGTACCCGCCTTTGAATCTTAGGATCCTAGTGCAGTCAATTTCCCTTAAACCTAACACCAACACCATCGAGTCTTCCTTCCTGATGTTTTATCATTATAATGAATTATTATTACAGTTATGCATATATATATATATATCATTTAAATTTGTTTTTAGAAACATCCAAATGTTTATCATTTTCAATATATCTAACACAAGTTTTTTAAATAGTAGAATATTGAAATTGAAAACTTTTAAAACTTTTTCATATACGTTTATCTTCATTATATATATATATGTATATATATATATATATTTATTTATTTAATTACGTCTATAGAAATAGTATTTCTTAATACGCTTTTTATAAAACGACCTCAGTAGTTTATTTTTTCATATTTTTTCATTATTTTGCTTCAAACTTACGCTTGAATAAAACATTTCTCCGAATTTTAAGACATTCATAGATTCTTGCGAAAGTAATGTCACATTAAAATCGACATGCCATTCATGCATTTTTAACGAACATGGGAAATTATGGATATTTAGAGGTCAAACTTTAATAAGAAACATATTTTAATGATTATTTAAAATTTTATGTGTCTCATTAATGATTTTTTATTTTATTTTATTTTTTTTTTTAATCATGCATTACTCTTTACAATATATATATATATATATATATATATATATATAAAGTGAATAATTTTAGAACGTTATAAAATTTAGCTATTAATAGATGCATGATTAATACAAACAACACTCAAATAAAAGTTATTTTAATTCAATTTAAATGTTAGCACTCATTTAGTTTTTAAAGTTAACAGCCAGTTTACAAGAATATAGTTGGTATAACATACATTCAGTTAGCATAACAAAATATTATAAGAGTATATCAATTAGATAATAAAAGTAAGTATTAATTGGTGGTGTTTTGGAATAAGGCCGATTGACTGCTTTAGGGTCCTAGGCCTGAGGCCCCCTAAGGGGTCCTAGCCCTACCCTGTATTTACGCAAGTATTAATTGGATTAAAAATTGAAATAATGCGCGAATATTTAAATGCATTTGCAGCTTTTTGGAGTATACATATAAAATCTGGATGAACAATTTTGAATTTTCTACGTAATTTCAAAAGTGAAATTTCATAACAACTCTGTGTTTAATAATCTGCGCTTTCTTATTTAAGCACATTATTGTTAGACATCGTATTTTAAGTTATCATATACATACGTTTTTCTAGGGATCCTACTTCGGTAAGTTTGATTGTTGTTTTCATATATATATATATATATATACATATACATTTTAAAGTGCCCGCTTCACTTTCCTTCGTGGGAAGCCCATGCCAATGTTATTCTATGGAAAATTTTGTTTACTTATATCCCATTAACTAATACATATTTTTAAATTTTGTTTTCACATTCAGAAAATTCGCAATTTTTAAATTAATAGGCATAAGAAAAAAAAAAATTTTTTTCTTTTTTAATATGTTATTTTGAAATTGTAAAATGAAAAATTTCACTTATTGAAAATTCGTATTTTACAGCTTCAAAAAAAAAAAAAAAAAAAAAAAAAAAAAAAAAGCTTCGAAAAAAAAAAAAAAATATATATATATATATATATAATTTAAAAAATCCGTTTTAAAAAACATATGTGAAAACATAATTTAAAAATATTTATTAGTTAAGGAGTTATAAGCAAACAAGATTTCCCATGGAATAACATTGGCTTGGGCTTTCAGCGACGGTAAGTGAAACGGCTCCTTAAAACTATTATTGGTTAATTTTATTTCATATCTCTTTTAAAGATATTACCGTCTATTTATTTTATTTATTTATTAATTCATGCTGGTTCTTGAGTACTTCGGTGGCATTTCGTTATCTGTTTTCCTACATTCTAAATTTCCCCCCTTATATATATATATTCAGATATGTAAATAAATATGCAAACATTCTAAGGTTTAATTATTTTCAATATATCTAAAACAAATTCGGAAACAATAGAAGTTTCAATATGAAAAAAAAAAAAAAAAAAAAAATCGTATGTATGTATTTTACGTAATTTTTTTATGTATTACTTATTTTTTCTTTAGAATTAATTCTATGCAAGTATTATTTCTTAATACCCTTTTTATAAAACGATCGCAGTATCTTCATTTTCCATTATTTCACTCCAAACTTACGCTTGAATAAACCCGCGCCATTTCCAGGAATTTTAAGTTATTCATAAGTTCTTACGAAAATAATGTCACATTAAAATCGATATGCCATTCTTCACATAGCAAAAACACTCACGGCGCCTTTTGATCAAAATGTACACCTCACGTTGCGTTTTGCGCCACAGTGCAACTTTGCATCAGAGCAAGGGTGCAGTGAACCACAAACTCATAGATAACGCATTACCTCCGCTCTCTGCAAGTAAACCTCACTTCATATGGCAACATGCATCAATAATTCAATACTTGCCCCCCTACAGTTCTCTAGAAGCTATTGTCTGTTTGTTTACCTGTGGGGGCGCAGGGAATAGAAGACGCTGGGGGAAGGATGCACAGGAAGGTGGGCTCTTCTTTTCAGAGAGCGTTCAATTCTACTAAGTGCTCCTATATACTCGGTAGAACTACTAAATACCCTTGTCCAAATGCGAAACTTGTCTAGGATTAGCACAGTAATTGCTTTAGAGATACAAGGGTTCTCTTTTGTGAGGAATTCTCTTAAATGAGTAGAAGAGTAGAAGTATATAGCAACTAAGTTAAGCATAATAGAAAACTTAATTCACTTGAGTTTCATGAGAAATAATAATAAAAATTGAACAATATTCTTGCTCGTTGTTGCTCCGCTCCTGATCTTAAATACTTGTCGTATTATTTCTTAACGAGAAATGTAATTAAGAAGCTACATTTTATCGTAGAATTTGCCAGCAATGAAATTTTACATTGTTTAAAGGTATTTATTATCAAGAATAGAAAAATAAAGAAAAAATGAAATGAAGATTTAATTTTAGGCATTGGTTAATAATGATAATAGTAACAAAATTTTCAATATTTTTAATCCCCCCAAAAAATTATACATAATGATAAATTACTTTTCTAATATATTTCCATATATTCTTTCTTTTCGAAGTAAAGAATTTGTATTTCGCTTTCTTTATAATGCAGCGTGATGATTATTTATGGATTTACTATAAAATTTATCAGTAAATTAAATTATGATTATTTACAGAAAAAATGCGATTGATTCACAGGGTATAAAAATTTTGCATATGAAAGTAAAATTGACATTTAAATATGTATTACTATTACTATTATCATTATTATTTATAATAAAATTATAATTTTTCAATGTTTGTATTTTTTTTTTTTTTTTTTTTTTTTTTTACTTTCTTTTGTATTTATAAAAGAAGATATTGAGCTTATAAAAAATTTCGACAGCTGGTTTTCGATGGGTTTACACGTTTTGAGGTATCCAGAACATGGTCACATCTTTTTTTTTTTTTTTTTTTTTTTTTTTTTTAGAAAATGGGTGTCTGTCTAAGTGCATGAAAGGACTGTGGCAGCTTTAGATCAAGAATTAATGTACCGAATTTCTTAAGAAAATGTACTTAATTGAACCTTGACATGAACTGCTGTATATTAACTTTTGGTGAAAATTGCAAAATGTGTGGCGTTGCTATCTTGCGACTTATCTCTATTTGCGGAAAGAATACTACATCTTAGTTTCTATAGGGTATACACTAGTCTCTTAAATGAGGGGTAAATATCGCTTTTCTTTTTCTTTCTTTATTTTTTGAAATCCGATACGCATACCCCCTATTTTTTTTTTTTTTTTTTTTTTTTTAGTTGGCCCTAAATACTTTTTAGCAAAATATCATCTCTGTGGAATAATTTTAACTGAGGCCGAATTGATCCTAATATAGATATTGTCCTTTTCCCGTCAATTCGGCACATGTTAACAAAATCCCAAAGAGATGGTATTTTGCTAAAAAATGTTAGGGTCAAATAGGAAAAAAAAAAAAAAAAAAAAAAATAGAGGGTATGCGTATCGGATTTCAAAGAATAATAATAAATAATAGTAACAACAACAACAACAACAACAACAACAAAAAATTGAAAAACGAAAACAAAAACGGAAAAGAAATTTCTCTTCATTTAAGGGATCCCTAGTACACATGCACAAAATTTTACATGTGAGAGGATCATTATAAATATAGATAATAATACAATTTAAAAGTATATTAATCGCCAGGTATATTGCAATATTTCCCATGTGCTGGAAGACTATATCTCCGATTCTATAGTGCGTAATTAAACAAAATTTGATGTGTGAGATGCCCATTACATTATTTTTGAATTGTGTGAATACCGGCGAACAAATTACACGCTGCTATTACATACATTTTGCAGCTCTCAATAAGCTGTATCTTAAAATTGCGCTAAATTGCATACAAAAAATCTTTAATTTTAGAAACTGTGATTAGATTTTTGAGCATGTTAACTAGTTAGTAGGTTAGGTTGTACTGCTAGATAATGCATATTTTATTTTAGTTTAGTTTAATTTTACGCTATAGTACTTTTTCTTGTCGTTTCTTTTTCTTTCTTTCTTCCTTTTTCTTTTTTTTTTTTTTTTTTTTTTTCTACCACGTTTTTATTGACCCGCTTTCTTGTTTGTTTGTCGAGTACAAATCTTGCAATCGAATTTTAACTAACTTCCCGACTAGCAAGACATTTGAAACTTTTAGAATAACTCAGAAAACGATGACAATGCATTATTTTAATTATTTTATGCAATTAATAAATGTTTGCAAATTTCTTATAATTGCTATCTTTATTATGCATTTTATCATTTTCTTTCATGTTCATGGAATAATCCATCAAAATAATTTTTAAAAAGTAAATACATAGAATTGTCAAGTTCATATGATTAAACAGAAAATGTAAAAACGTGGCATATAAAAAATTCTTTTTATCTTGTAATTATTTTTCTTTGTTTTTGCTTAAAAAATAAGGGCTTTTTGTTTTATTTTTCTTATTTTTATAAATAAACTGAAAATATTTCTGTGTGCTGCTATATGTATACATATGTGTGTGTGTAACATTTTTAGCGATAATTTAGATAGAATGGAGTAGAAGGTTGATTTTTTTACCAACTATGTGAAAAATACCAGAGCCGGGAATCGAACCCGGGCCTTCCGCATATCGCACGGATGCTCTAACCACTGAGCTACCCTTCCCGGCTCTGGTATTTTTCACATAGTTGGTAAAAAAATCAAACTTCTACTCCATTCTATCTAAATTAATTTCCAGGTTGATGAATTAAATTTCTGAATTTTTAGCGATACTCATAATATTTGCTTACATTTTTGCACTTTGATTAGTAAATTTATGCCATTTTATTCCATGACTGACTTCTTTTTGCATAAGAAATTTAAAAATATGTGCTCACAATAATATCACTCAGAAAATTTAATTTTTGTTCTTCTTTGATACGATAAGAAGCTTTTCCTTTTCCTTTTCTTTTCTTTTCCTTTTCATTTTTTAGCAAAAGTTTGACTTTTATAACTTATTGTGTATGTATCTACAAATAATATTCAATGGAAAAATAAAATAATATGGTTATTATTTTTTTTTAATCAAATGTTTTATTATGGTGTGTATCATGTATATAAAATAAACGAAAACGTGAAATCATTATAAAGAATATAATATTATCTTGTAGATACAGTTTCAGTATTTAATGTAATAATCATTGAAGTTGGTTTATTACTACTTATTGATATTCGAATGACAAATTAAAATTATTAAAATATTTTTTCTTTAAAGGTGAAACATAAATATTTCATTGCTAAATACGCAAAATTGTAACGAAGGTTAATTAATAATAAAATTTATTTGATCTACATTTTCATAACAGAATAAAAATAAATAAATAAAATAAGTAAATACAAGTAAAATAAATAAATAAAAATAAAATCTTTGCCTTTATATGAAAATCGCAATCATTATATTTCAATAATTGTTCTTCTTTATTTTGTGTGCAATATAAAATTCGGATAGATACATTTTTCAAAAATATAATTTGCTATATTAAGGAAGCTATATTACGAATATGTTTCAACTGAAATTCTTCTAACTCTATATTTATTTCTAAAATTAAAATTCCCACTTAAGTATTATTTATTTATTTTAAAATTAATCTTTTAGAACCGATCTAATTTGGTAAATTTCTCTGTAACTGGTGAACAAAACATTTTTATGCAATATTTGAAAATATGTTTAATACCTGAGAGAATTTGTGTGAATTGATAAAACTATTATTAATATCTTAATTTCCCTATGGAATAGCTAAGTAAATTATGTAACTTACACATAGAAACTTTTACTCCCCATAGGTTTAGTCAATCTCGCCTTAAAAAGTTATATTAGTTAAAATTTTCAACTAATGCTTCTCACACATTAATATAAAATTCGTTTAATCACTTAAAGTAATGTGAAACAATATTAAGCCTTAAATATCTAAATGAGTTTATGTAAAAATGGTATTTTATTAATTAAACTAAACAGATCAAAATTTTCGTTTAAAAGTTTAGTAATGTTTAAACACCAGATACACAACTTTTGTGTTTATAGATTGTATAACTGACTTTTAATTATGTTGGTATAGAAATATAACGCCAAAGTTTAGGTAATTAAGATGATGATAATAATAATAATAATAATAATAATTTTAAAAAAAGTAAAACAATTTTGAAAGAATTATATGCAATATATTATTTAAAAAAAATAGATTTTTCATTGCAGTAAAGAATGTAATTAAATTCAATTAATTATGTAAATTAAACACTAAAATTTAAATAAATATCCCAGAAATATGTACTATAAGGGGAATTATTCACATATAATAACCAAATTGTTTTTACTCTTAAATATATAAACTAATTAATCTGAATTTATCATTTAATGCTTTTAGAAAAATACAATAAAATTAACTTTTAAAAGATATTTAATTTGTTTTAGTATATTTTATCCATACTAAATCTTAACATTAAAATATAATATAAAGAACTAGACAATAACGACTCAATATTTAAAATATAAATTACCTTTGAAATTATAATCAGGAAATTATATTGTTTAACCGAAATTTGATATGTAATTAAAGTAGTTTATTGAGTGATGTAGATAAGCCTATAAGTTCATGCAGATTCTTAGATTAAGCTTTAAATAATCTAAAAAAGACGTATAGTTTTTAATTTCAAAATATTTTTAGGCAAAATTCTCATTCATATGTTCGACAAAACTGAACTCAAATCATCGTTAAATATATACGTGATTTGTTCAAATATGTTTAGTTTATACTAAAGTTTAAATTAAAATATTATATCATTGGTGAGATAATATTACCGGATTCTTTAAATAGTAAAACGCATTTTACAGTATAATCTACACTATACATTGTTAACCGCAGTGTTACAAGAAATTAGAGTCGTTTAATTGAGTGATACACACAAGCTATAAAAGAATAAAACTTTTTACTTAACTTAAAATAATCTGAAATAACATTTAGCAATTAATATAAAAGTAATTGAATCTTAAAATACCATTCAATATATTCAGTAAACCAGAAACAAATTTATGTTAAAACGATCTTATGTTTGATTAGTTTAAATATGTTTTGCTTACACTAAACCGAAAATTAAGATATTACCTCAAAGATAATGCATTAATAATGAAATCTTTAAAAGAGAAAAAGCATATAAATGTATTTAAAAAATAATAATAATAACAGCAGTAATGTGTGTAATTAGTTTGTTTGAGGGAACTAGACAAATGTATAAGATGATGCTTCTCCTATAAATTTTAAAATAATTAAAAAAAAAAAAATCTTTACTTTTTGATATAGAAATAATTTCATGTAAAAGTATCGTTAAATCTATTCGACCAGACAACCAAATTTAAAATTAAAGTGTTTCTGGTTTGCTTGTTTAATTTATTTAATTTATTTTATATTTACATTAAATTTAAAATTAAGATATAGCATCAGTGCTTAGGAATGATAGAGAAATCTTTAAAATTTAAAACACCTTTGAAAGTATAATTAAGAAAATATACAGTTTACCCGCAATGTAACATGTAATTAAAGTGACCTTAAGAATAATTTATTATGACGCAGTTCTCAGTTTAGACTTAAAATAATCCAAAGTAAGTTATAGAAACAAATTAATTCAAAAATGCCCTCAAAGAGAACTGAATTTATGTTTAAAAATTTATTTGATTTGCCTATACTAAACATAAAATTAAGATATAACATTAAAGGTTAGGCAATAATGATCAAATCTTTTAAAGATAAAACGCCTTTGTAAATGCAATCAAGAAAATGTATTGTCTAACCGCATTGTGGAATGTAATTAAAGTCGTTTAATTGAGTTATCTAGACAAGCAAATAGAATGCTTTTGAAAATCTAAACTAGAAAATATATATTGTTTAACCACAGTGTAGCATTAATTAAAGCAGTTTAATTGGGGGATCTAGATAAGGATATAAGACAATGCGTCATCTCAGATTACACTTAAAATAAACTAAAGTAAATTTTAGCCTTAAATATAGAAATAATATTATCTATAAATGCCCTTAAATCTATGCGAGAAAACAGAACCGAATTTAGTATTAAAAGTGTATTTGATTGGTTTAAATTAGGGATGTGCCTGGTTTGGTTAATCGGTCAATGCTTAGTCTCGATCATTTTTTTTAATCGAGTTTATCGGATCGATAAATTCGATTAAAAATTTTCAAAATCCGATTAAAATTTTCAAACTACGAATTAAAGTAAAAATGCTGTTCTGCCTACAAAATATTTTTTTCACATATTTTCCTAACAAACATTCTAAGAAACATCCATCAAATAATGAAAAAGCAAAATAAAATAAATAAATAAATAAAAATAAATAAAACCTCACAAAAGATGTTGCACTTTTGTTGATAGAGAAAATGGGGAGGGCAGTTATTAAACAAAATGCCGCTTTAAGTACATGCTGGAGCAACACCACCTGTCTGTGGCCTTCTCAGAAAGTGTTAGCTAGGGCAATAGTATTCTCAGAAACAAGAAGCTTTCAAAAAATGGAAATGATAAAGATAAAAAAGAAAAGAAAAGAAGGGATTGTGATTTCAACAATCCCTTTGATGGGGAAAATGTCAACAGAGTTTCACAGTAACTTCAAACGTTTATTGTCTGTTCAGAATTGCTGATTGTAAATATCGAAGTACAGACAGAAAATAACAGTCTGTGTTCTAGTCCAAAGTGATAAAGAATAACTAACTTGTTAAATAAATCCTTGTCGAATCATGTTCTTAGACTGACTAGGAATATGATTCGGCAAGGATTTATTTAACAAAACAGTATTAACTCTACTTTTTTTATATAGGAATTTTTGCTAGTATTCGGATACTTTTGTTACCGGCTGTACACAATATGAGAGTTTTATTCATCATTGAAATAAAATTATTTATAAAAAAAATGAAAACCGATTAAAAATCTGATTAATCGACCGATTAATCGATTAATGAACTGTGATTAACCCAGTTAAAACTCTTAATCGATTCCCACCCCTAGTTTAAATACGTTTTGTCTACACTAAACTCTATAATAAGACATTCCTTCCAAGTTTATACAGTAATAATGAAATCTTTAAAAGATAAAACATCTTTAAAAATATAACCAAGAAATTAAATTGTTTAACCGCAGTGTGGCATGTAATTAAAGTCGTATAATTGAGTGATCTAGACAAGCATTTAAGATGATGCGGCTTCTTGTATTAATCTCTGGAAGTCGCTAACATCTGTTTCTAAGCGCAGAGTTTGAATTGTAATTCAAATTTTAATGACCGAGATGTTACTTGAAATAACAGAAGTTGGAGTTTCTGTTTTACAACTCTATAGTTTAAATTTTCAATTTATCTGGAAGAAAACGTGTATTTATAGATTCGGTTTCCTTGAAATACTTTGTATTTATAAATAATAATAGTAATGTACAATAATATATATTAGATTGTTATACTTACACGGAAGGAATTTTGAATTAAAAATATCAAATGCCTAAATAATATAAGCAATTTTACGTAGCGTAAATTGAAATGAATGATATTAATAAACAATTAAGTTATAAACTTGAGTTTAATTCTTGAGATTTGAAGATTAAATACAATTGAGAGAATTTCAAATAAATGGGGTTATTAATCGAAATAATTGTTATCAATTAATATTTCGGATACCATACGTTCTTCTTAGTGTTATACTATACGTTCTTCTTAGTGTTATTAAAATTTAGAATTTCTTTCGTATTTTGTTTTAAAAATTAATTTAAAAAAATATAATAGTTAATAAATATGGCAGAAAAACTGAAGAGCATGTAATAATTAAATAAATATAATAATTCGAATAAATAATAAATTTTATCATTATACAAGAACATTTTTTTAACTCCGCATTAAAATTTAAACAGATTAGTCTATACTTATTTCCAATTAAATTTAATTATTTTCTTTTTGATGAACCTTTTCTACTTCAGTCTTTTTTTTTTTTTTTTTTTTTTTTTTTTTCATTGTTTGTTTATAGACAGAGTTGCTCTAAATTCTCGTAACCAATCTCGTGTGTAGAAAAATGAATGTGTAATCAATTTTTCTGGAAAAAAAAAAAAAAAAAAAAGGGGGTAAAAAGTAAGTTAGTAATTACAATAATTCAGTAGTAACAAGTTCATTTACTTTTTGTTTATATCCATAAAGTTATTTAAACAATGTATTCATGCCAGATTAAGTTATGTTTAAATTTATGGAACGAAAAAATCTCTAGGTGAGTAATAAACGCATTTAAATAAAACTGTGTTAAATGCTTCGTATCTATCAGTGCAACTGACGATATCACTTATATAAATAGTGTAATATATTTTCGTTTTCAAAGTTTATCTCTCTATCCTAATTCAAGGTTTTTTTTTTTTTTTTTTTCGCTTTGAAAGAGAAGGAATATATGCGCTTTAATATAAACACATATTTAATTTGACAAAAAAATCATGCATTTAAACAAATGAACTTTCAAATAATTATAATAATAATAAAAAAACGCACACACATTATTTATTAACGGCAAGGAAAATATTTTAACTAAAATGAATTACTGATTATTTTATTTATTTTTTTCTTTATTTCAATATTTTCAACAATATGGATAATTTTGTAACATGTGAAAGCAAAAATAGCAATAATGCCTCTTTATTACAGTAAAACAGTTGCACGTGTGAATAGTAGGACACCATTTATTTTTATTCTATGTAATATTCATTTTCCAGTTTAACAGTTTAGCATTTTAAATTTAATGTATTTTTCACAGATTATCGTCTTTTCGTAAAATGCCCTTCTAATAATGGAACTTCTCTAGAGGCACATTACAGTTAATCCCTCTTTTCGAAAATCTGAATCCCCTCTTCCCTTTAAAAAACGAGGGGGAACGAAACTTTCCACGAACTCTTTAATCCTGATATTTAATCTTATTATTTAACTCCCTTATCCATTGCTAACACCCCCGTTGTCAATCTGAGAGTATTCAGAGTTTACTTCCGTTATTTTTATGAATTTTAGTTTTATATATCAATTTCAAATCAATAAAAGAACAATATAAGATTATAAAAAAAATTAAAGTATTGATATTTTTCATTAAAAATTAAATAAATAGATAAATGATAAAGAAAATAAATTTACAAAATCACTAAAATTGAAATATTAGAAAATTAAAATTTTGTCCTAAACAGAATACAGTTTTGGATGACATATATAGTTAAAAAGAAAAAAGGAAAATGCGTAACTTTATTTAAGGTATTATTCATGGTAATAATGCTTTTAGGCTGTCTGAAAAATCTGTATTTTTGTCCTAAAAGAATCTGCTCTTTGTAGACTTTAATTCAGTGCTAAAGGAATAAATTATAAGCTATAGGTATTCATAATTATTATGCTAAAGGTATTCATAAAAGTACTTTAAAGCCTTTCCAAAATCCAGGAAGAAATCTGCTAAACATATATCATTCAAATAATGATTGTACCAACTAAATGTAGTTTTCACGGATTTAATGTGTTCAATCTATGTAATTTAATGCAATAGTTTATTATTTCTGTTCTGTTTTTATCATTTTTTTAAACTTGATAATGGAAGGGAGGGAGGGGAAATGGTTTTTATTTGGTGTAAATATGCAAAAAGTGTAATAAGTAAATAAATAAGTAAAATTTACATTTAAATTTAAATATGAAGTTAAGTTCCTTAACAACGGTCACTACATTCATTCTTTAACATTTTTGTCACACCTCTTTTTTGCATTTTCCTTAAAATATATTTTTTACTTGATGCCAAATGCATCAAGTACAAAGATATATAACCCTATATAAATAAAACTCTATAGTTAATAATTGTATCTACAAAATAAATTAATAAGAAAAAACGTTTCATTTTATTAAAGAGAAAATTCTAATGTATATATATATATATAATTTTAACTTTCAAAAATTTATTTAGAATAACATTTTAAAAACGTATTTTAATATGATGATTTCGACGTCGAACAATAGATGGCGATACTACCATCCTGCGGAATGCCCACTGATATGCTAGAGTTAACTGACTTCATCAGTTAACTGACTTAAATTCTTCAGTACATACTTCTAAATATGATATTTTGGGCTCATGTTTTATCACAAAAAGTTATTTATTTATTTATTTATTTATTTATTATTTTTTTTTTTAATTGTTTAAGGAAATATGTCTTTCAAATGTATTAGATAAATTTCTGTTGCCGAAATATGTATATGGCAGCCGAATATAAGCTTTGATCAATCGAAACTAGGTTGACAAATCAGAAAACACCTTCAATCACTATGGTATCGTTTCGGCTGAGGTTACTTGTCACTGGTCTGCGTTAGAGAAATATTATATAAATTATTATTACTATTATTGTTGTTGTTGTTGCGGTTTGTTGTTGATTCGATTCAATTACGACTGAATTATTACTACTAATATGCTGTCGTTTGCTAGCCAATTTTTATTTCATTCTTATATATATATATATATATAAAGAACAACTTATACAAATAATATATAAATGAAACTGTAAAATGTTTTGCATTTATAGAAAAAAATTAGATAAAATTTTTTTCTTCAAACATAAAATTGAAAATTGAATTTGTATTTTACACGTTTGATACCTTTACATTGATACTGGGATTTTTTAAAAAAAGTATATATTTAGCTTTTTAAAGAAATAACTTATTATTATTACATTTTTATTTATTTACTTATTTCTTTTTGAAAATACCCCATAAAAAAATCTGGAGTTACTCCACTCGGTTTTCCGAACATTAGGTAATTAGCGGTTGCATAAATAAATTAAAATAGGACAAGTTGTCAAATAATCAAATGTGAAAGTTAAAATAGTGTGTTTGAATATTTTTTACCATTGTTTAATTTTACGCTATTGCGCTTCATGCCGTTGTGTACCTGTAAAATTCTAGAAGGGGTAAATTCACCAAAATCTAAAGAAATCGTGCGACGATTACCTATAGTATGTGTATAAAATTTGAGCTCAATCAAATAAGGCGTTTAGACGCTTCGTACTTTAAAGCATTTAGGCCCATAAAACCATAATGATAAAGAATTTTTCTTTATGTCCAAGTAAAAAAAAAAAAAAAAACTATAACAGTTAGACTCACTAAAATATATACATATTGTGTGACGGTGACTCGTAATATGTGTATAAATTTACAGCTCAAGCAAATTTAGATTCTATCATACTTTTAAAAAATTGATTCCATAGGCCATAATGATAAAGAATTTTTCTTTGTGTTCCTGTAAAAAAACTATATCTTCTAGATTCACTAAAATCAGTAATGTCCGTGATATGTTGACCTATAACATACGTATCTAATTTCAGCTCAATCTAACAAAGCGTTTGGGCTCTGTCTTGTTAACTTATACACATACACACACATACGTACATACAGCATCATAAAAATAGAAAAAATGAACTCAGGGAACCTCAAAACGCATAGAAATACCAAAATCGCAATGTCAGATTTTTGACATGATTACAATACTTTTCTTATATATGTACGTTCGGAAAGTAATAAATATCATACACTTAAAGCCTAAATATCTGAGATTTAAAATATCGTATAATTTATCACTTTTAAAATAGCTAATTTTCTGACCTCGTGTATTAGTTAAATATTTTTGTTTATTAAAACAATTTTTGCAAAAACTATACTAATGATTAAATTTATTAATTTTGAAGTTATTTTGAAGTTTTTATTTTTAATAAAAGGTTAAAGTGAGACTCTCACACTTTTGTTCTCTATTTTTTACATAGATTTAGTGGCTATTCTTTCTAAATATCTATACAATATTTTTCTTTACCAATGAATAAAATTTGTTTTTCTGTTGTATTTACCTTTTTAAATATTCACATGAAATATTCTTTTAAATAATTTAGTTTAAAAATCGATCATTCTAACAGTAAAGTGAACTGAAAGTCATACACTGTAAAAAATCATGTCTTATTTGATGCCAGAAATTCTCTATAATTTGAGAAAATACGCTTAATTTACGAAAAAATTACGTTGTCAGAATGTATTTTCTCAAATTACAGAGAATTTCTGGCATCAAATAGGACATATTTTTTACAGTGTACATGTCTCAATCCAAAGAGTCGGAAGTTTATAAATTGATGGATTACGTAAAGTTTATGTTGAAAACTTTATTGTTACATTAAAAAAAAAAAAAAAAAAATCTGTGAGTAGACATTTCTTATATAAAATCAAATACACAGAAGTAACAATTCAGAAAAATCTACATTGCTTTTGAAGCGATTTTCGTCATTTCCAAAATGCATCTGAACGAAAAAACAAAAGAAGTACATTTTGCAATCCAAGCTGATCACATTGAAACCTGCGTTGGAGTTTCAAATTCTTCAAATAAGATAGACACTTCTTCAATCTTTTGCAAATAGACTCACGAAATTCTCAAAAGCTGTAAGACAATAGAGAAATGGAAAAAAAAAAAAAAAAAAAAAAAAAAAAAAGTTTACAAAACGAATCCAATAACAAAATAAATCACTTTTATTTTAAGAACAACTCTAACTTTTTTCAAAATCAGTTTTTCACAAGTTCACACAATGAAACACAAGAATTTTTGATTTGAGAGAGAAGAAGGAAAAGAAAAGCATAAAAAAAAAAAAAAAAAAAAAAAATTGCAGATTCTGTCTTACATTTTTATATTAGTTTATGCTGTCCCACGATTTTTTCGCTAAAGAAGTATTCTCCAATGCACGTCTTTTAGACGTAGAAATTCTTTTATTTTACCTCGTGCATTTAGGTTTCGTTATTTATTTGCGTTGTTTCTCTCCTAGTTTTTCGTCTCTTTTTTTTCGGAAAAATCACGATTTCACAAGGGAGATGATTTTACAGAATCCGTCCCAAGGCATAGAAAAGAAAAGCGATATGATACAATTTCTCTTTCTTATATTTTTCCTCTTTTCTTGCCCGGTTTATTCTTTTTAGATAGTATTCGTTAGGTTTTTACTATTTTTTTGCCATTTTTATTCGGTTTTTCTTTCCCTAAGGAGTGATCTTGAGGCAAAAGTGTTCTAAGATTAGAATTTAAAAAGACTGATTTAATGGAATTTTAGTATTTAATCAAGAATGTTAATTTTGTGGGAAAAAATTCTTATTTCCTGGAAATTTTATTCTTGTTCAATGAATTAACTATATATATTTCAAGATGAAATCAAAAGGAAATATCGCAACAGGAGTTATTCAAGAAGTAGTCGTATTTTTTTTAATTGACCTTTTAACTGCGAGCCTTTAAAAAAATATTTGTATACAACATGATCTCTATCTCTGAATAATAATATGAATATTGTTTATTACAATAAAAGTATTATAAAAGTTTACCATTCTGAAATACTGGTTCTAAAAGGTATAAACTGCGTAAAAAATAGAAAACAAATGTTTTCCTTCAATTTAATAATAATAACAATAAAAAAAATAGGAATGATTATTAATATTGTTCAGATTTTATTGCAAACATAAATTACTAATTAACAAAATCATTTTTTTTCATTTAAATTTCTGTATGTATATATATAATGGTACTAAATTATTCAAATTATGTATATTATATATATATATATATATATATATATATATATATATATATATATATATACATATATGTATATATACATACATATATGATTAACTAATGAAATGCTAAAATTTGTCCATCTTTTTAGAGAAATAGTAATACTCTTATTACTATTTTGTTTATCTTACTAATATTGTGACTTGGTGAGGCCCCATGAAATTTTAATTGCGATGCTTACTTAGACGATAAAGCGTTACTGGGAAATATATTTCCTATCAGGTAAAAAC
The DNA here is from genome assembly GCA_963930645.1 of Salticus scenicus. Taxonomy (NCBI): domain Eukaryota; kingdom Metazoa; phylum Arthropoda; class Arachnida; order Araneae; family Salticidae; genus Salticus; species Salticus scenicus. The sequence goes on along the minus strand of OZ005656.1, from coordinate 160,164,602 downwards.
CGCTGATTGAAGATGCAATTACACTGCGCTGAAAGAAAAAAAATAGTCCTGATACCATTTTTGTTAATTCTTAGGTAAAATGACCTCCAGAATCCGAATATGACTACTATTTTGCCCAGTCACTCACCTATTTCTTGGGACATCACACACTCCCCCGAATTTTAACACTTTCGGTAAATTTATGGTCTTAAATTTGATTTGGAGAATGAAAAAGAATTAATTTAACATTTAAAAAATATATATATGTAACATTTAATAAATAACATTTTTAATAGATTAAAAAATATAGGATATGTAATACAAAAAATCAGTGGCAAATTCCCCCCCCCCCCCCCCCCGAAATTTTCCCCTTGTCGCAAATGTTCATGTTTTAGAATTTTCCAACCCTGTAGCACCTCAGATGATATTTAACAGATAAAATAATCCCCCCCCCCTCAAAAAAAAAAAAAAAAAAAAAAAAAAAAAAGAATATATATATATATATATATATATATAGCCATAGGATTACCGGAAAGTGATACAAATAGGGGCCGTCCCTAAAAGACGGTGGGTGATAGGGCAAAATGGGCGTCATATTCGGATTCAGGAGGTCATTTTACATAACAATTTGCAAAAGTGGTTTGGGGCAATTTTAATGCTGAGCAGTGTTACCGGTGTTATAACTCGTTTGCAAACTCTAATTTTGGCTGATGGCGGACAGACAGAATTGGGTTTATATGCCTGTAAGCAGTTGCATACAAATAAATATAGCTCTTCACGGAAATGTGTGACTGCTCACGAACAGTGCCCTCTATCGACGAAAATTTTAACTATTATTATTTTTTCTTTACAAAAAAAAAAAAAAAAAAAAAAAAAAAAACTTTTAACGGGAATAACTTTTTTGCAAACTGTGTTCTATTCTACAATTTCCTTCATGTTTTATGAGTTTAAAAAATGTCTAGTGACTTACTGGATAGCTGGTATAAGCAATTATGAAATATTAGATTTTTATGTTCTTGTTTACGAATTATATACATCAGCGTCTCTCTATAAATATGAACCGCAAACATTTTAATAAGATATATTTCCCGTTTTGAAATTCAGTTTTTAACTGGCAATTTTTTTTTTTATACTAATTTTATAGATTTAAACATTCTATTAGATCATATGAAAAATTATATGTGCTTCCAAATGGTTCATTAATATATATGCATGCAAAATTATATACAATTATAAAATATTAGATTTTTACATATTTGTTTAACAAATGATAAACATCAGTGTCCCCACATGAATATGAACTGCAAACATTTACAAAAAAAATATCATCCACTTTGTTTAAACTCACTTTTAATTTAATACTTTTCTAAAACGAGGAAAAAAATAAACAAAGTTGAAATAAAAATACATTTTCAGAAAGGCTGTAAAATGTTAAATTTACAAACTCCCCTCAAAAAAAGAAACTGAAACCTACATTAGATGAGAAAGTTTTCTTTTAAAATAAACGGAAAATATATCCACAAAACATTTCTACTTGTACTATGCCATTGTTTGTAACTTCCGCTCACATGGGACATAATTTTTGACATGCCTTAAAACTCTTTTTTGGACAGTAATAATGTTTTCTGTTTTATTTTCCCCAGAGAGCGGTTTTAGTAAGAAAGGAACTCCCATGTTTTGAAATAAAAGAAATTTGTACTAGATTTAAATTTAACTGTTATTTTATGATGTATTTTGTAGGTGTGTTTAAGTTGTTTTATCTTTTATAATAATAAACGGTGAATTTTTTTGTGTTATTTGCAGAATTCTTGAAATTAAAATGATGGAGAATGCATTAAATACGCATTAAATATTTTATTTTTCATTTTTTATATAGTTAGTATTTAATTGAAAAGTATTTATGAATGGTTACAGTTTTTTATTCATTTATTTGAAGAATGTTTGGCGGTAAAAACTAGAATGGTGAAAAGTGTTATCTATATAAATAAAGATAAGTATTTGCGTGTGTATGTGTGTGTGTGTGTCTGTATATCTGCGTATTGGTGCTCACACTACTGATCGCAGACATGCATAACTTAGCAGGTGGGTAGCCGAGACCCTGCAGGTGTGCACCTCATCGAGATTTCTTAGTAAATTCGGATTTGAATTTTTTTAATTATTATTATTATTATTATTATTATTTATTTATTTATTTATTTTTCCAATTTAAAATATTGTTTTCTCTGTTTCATTTTTCTAAAAAAAATTCTTTCATTTATATCGTCTAAGTAGTTTAGCAACGGCTATTGTGCTATTTTTTATTTACAGTAAATTCTCGTACAACGCGGGTGCAAGTTTGCCTCATAAAAATTACAATTTTATTTTTTAACACCACTTATTTTATATCAAAGCAACTGCTTTATACAAAAAACTAAATCGAGTGTATGAACCAATAGATTGGTACTCTAAAGAGTTAGTAATGTTAAAAAATAGAACTATTTTATTTATTTGTCATATCTTCCACCGCGTTGAACGAGACTTTACTGTATTTAATTCATTCAATTGTGAAGGCAAAATATATATATTTCTTTTTTTAATTTATTATATTTATTGAAAACCAAATGGTAATGCAGAAGAAAAATTTATGCATTAAATTTTATACTTAAGAACGTATTTATAGCTGTTATGTTTATGTACAATATATATTTTTTATAGTATACCAACTTTTAATTTTAATTTTTTTAATTAATTCCTTTGAAAAGGAAATTTTTTTTAAATATTTAATTTGTAGTATTTATCAGGAAAAATGATAGTATATAGTAGAAAGTTTTAAATTTATTAAAATTTATGTTTAATTAAAATTTATTTGTTTTTTATTTAATTAATTCCTTCTAAAAGGAAATCTACTTTTTCTTTTATTTATTATATTGGTCAGAATCATATGATCATATAGAATAAAGAGCGAGGGCTATAAAGCACATGCTTCAAAAACAAAAATATTTAATAAATGCTAAGATACAGTCTTCTTTAAAATTGTAGCTCTTAAATAATAGCAGAATCACATGTCGTCGATAAATAGCCAGATTGAAGTGCCCTGGAAACACCTTTCTGTAGGCCGTGGGAACCTGGACCCGATGTAGTGCGGACGGGAAAGGAGTTTCCGTAAGCAGCGGGTATCCGAAGCAAGGTTTAGGGAGATTTCAATGTAATTTCTTTTTATTTCTTTTCATTATTTTTATTTTTTTATTTATAATGCGACTTAAAAAATAAATAGTGTATTCAATTCCTTTGAAAATTCATTTAAATATAGAGACCAGCGATGCGGGCGTAGCCTGCTAGTTTATAATAAACTATAATATTGATATTAAAGAAGCATGTATTTTATTTATAATAATTTATAATAAAGTATCGACTTTTTTTCGTTTTGGTGGTTATATGGCCAGGAAATTACACAGACGCATGCGAACACAAGTACAGGGATGGAACACGGGCGCAGAATTCATACCACTATCAATGTAAGAAAATTTTCTACCTCTCAAATCGACGATATTATAGGTAGAGAAATTTCTTAAACACATTCCGGTATGAATTCTGCGCCCGTGTTCCATCCCTGCAAGTACACACACACACACGCACACACACACCCAACAACTGCCAAACACCACTTTCTTGGATTCAGAAGACCTTGAAATAAATAAATCAGGCGAAAACTCGATATCGAAATGTTTTACCGAGTACAATTTTTGAGTCAGGTGATGAAAATAAAAAATATTTCGAAGATCTAACATCAATATTTTAAGACTTAGCCTGGGAATCTTTAAAAATATAGGACTGAAGGTTCTTTAGGTTCGCATACTCAAACAAACTATATAAAGGAAAACTTTTAAAAATTTGAAAGTTCTTAGTTTTACGGAATGCTTAGTTTTCTTACACTTATGATTGTAAAACAATTTTACAAGCAGAGATTTCCCTTGTAAAAAAGCATGTTTAAAAGTAATAAGTACAAAACTTTGAATAAACACTATAAAATGCAAGTTGCCGCTTTGTTTTCAGCACTCGTGCCTACTATGTTCGCATGACGAAGGATCCTTCGTCAGACGTGTCGTTTTTCGATACGAAAATATTGTTACGAATTCTTGCATTTAAACATGCTTATTCAAAGTTTTGTACTTCTTACTTTTAAACGTCAGTTCTGTGGTATGATGAATTATGGCTTTTCTATGCACAGGAATATTTTTTAAATAAATACTGTGACACCTAGACGAGTATTTCAATCAATTCTTTGATTAAATGAAAGTAGTGATTGAAACAAAAACAATTTAAAACGACAATAGATAAATTAGAAACATTAATAAAATATGCACTGGAGGAGTGGTGTCGTAAAAAATATGTAAGTAAAAAACTTTTCATCAACACCATAAATTGAAAAAAAAAAAAAAAAAACTCGCAATAACTGTTTTGAATTGAAATAAATTTACGATTCCTTCTTAGACGAATAAAGTAGGCATAAGTACAGAAAATATTAAATCTTAATCTTATCTTAAAAAAACATTTTTTTTTTCCTTTTTTTTTTTTTTTTTAAGAATGTTTAAATGGAAATGATATTATAATATTACCTATACCAGAAAAAATTGTCATTTTAATTTAAAAACCTGATACTGGAAACTTTTCCTAGACATCATTTATATAACTCTTTAAAAGGTCTTTGATAAAGTAAAATAAAAATATTGTTAAAAATTATATAAATAAATAAATAAAATTAGTTGGCCTTTTACTAATTCAAAGTGATATGACTTTTCTTATCATCATTTATATAACTCTTTAAAAGGTATTTGATAAAGTAAAATAAAAATATTGTTAAAAATTATATAAATAAATAAATAAAATTAGTTGGCCTTTTACTAATTCAAAGTGATATGACTTTTCTTATCATCATTTATATAACTCTTTAAAAGGTATTTGATAAAGTAAAATAAAAATATTGTTAAAAATTATATAAATAAATAAATAAAATTAGTTGGCCTTTTACTAATTCAAAGTGATATGACTTTTCTTATCATCATTTATATAACTCTTTAAAAGGTATTTGATAAAGTAAAATAAAAATATTGTTAAAAATTATATAAATAAATAAATAAAATTAGTTGGCCTTTTACTAATTCAAAGTGATATGACTTTTCTTATCATCATTTATATAACTCTTTAAAAGGTATTTGATAAAGTAAAATAAAAATATTGTTAAAAATTATATAAATAAATAAATAAAATTAGTTGGCCTTTTACTAATTCAAAGTGATATGACTTTTCTTATCATCATTTATATAACTCTTTAAAAGGTATTTGATAAAGTAAAATAAAAATATTGTTAAAAATTATATAAATAAATAAATAAAATTAGTTGGCCTTTTACTAATTCAAAGTGATATGACTTTTCTTATCATCATTTATATAACTCTTTAAAAGGTATTTGATAAAGTAAAATAAAAATATTGTTAAAAATTATATAAATAAATAAATAAAATTAGTTGGCCTTTTACTAATTCAAAGTGATATGACTTTTCTTATCATCATTTATATAACTCTTTAAAAGGTCTTTGATAAAGTAAAATAAAAATATTGTTAAAAATTATATAAATAAATAAATAAAATTAGTTGGCCTTTTACTAATTCAAAGTGATATGACTTTTCTTATCATCATTTATATAACTCTTTAAAAGGTATTTGATAAAGTAAAATAAAAATATTATTAAAAAATAAATAAATAAAATTAGTTGGCCTTTTACTAATTCAAAATGATATGACTTTTCTTTACATCTTTTAAGTTTTAAAACTTTTTCTATAATGAAAAGGTAAATATTTTACATGTAATTCTAAAATAATGGTACAATTTTTTCACAGATAACGATACTTTTTATCACACGCGAGCTTCAAAACTCTTCTTCCAAACGTGAACCATCTAAAAACTACCTTACCAGTAAAAACCAAAGTACCTATTGAAAATTTTAGTAAGATTAAAATTTGAATCAGCCGCAAGATTTAACAAATAAAAAACTTCTAAAATTGTTTTCTTGCGGGGCATACAATGAACCTGGAAAAAGGCATTACGCTATTGCTTTTATTTGCTGAAAGAATTTTGCATTGAATCTGAAATACCTCTTTTTATTTTTTATTTTTCCCAATGTAGCATGAGTGTAAAGAGATAGAATCTTAAAGTGCGTACCTGTGTTAAACTTAAAGTGCCTCGTATAATATGTTGTAAAATGCTTTAGCGAAAGAATAATGTTGTTCCTAAGAGGTTGAAAATATTTTATAGGTTTTATATTTAATTTAAGAATTTCTTAAGTTTGAGATAGTTATAATTATTCCAAATCTCATTCAAGATTTTAATTTTATTTACCTAAAAAATACTTGATAACATAAAAAAAAAAAATATATATATATATTGATATTTGCCTAATATATAACGTTATGTAAACTAATTAATGCAAATGTGTCATCCATTTAAGTTTTCGATTTTTCTTTTTTTTTCTTTTAATGGTATTTCAGTTTTTACCGGTTGTTATTAAATGCTGCAAAATATTTTAGAGATTTTAAATTTAGTTCAATGTTTTCCTAAGTGTCACTTAATATAATTATTCTAAATTTTACTAAATATTTTAAATTTGTTTATTATTATTACATTTACTACACTGAGAAAAAAATATTCCGCCTTCATCTAGAATGAATAAATGGTCATTTTCTAAATCCTTAAACTAGAAATCTAGATTTCCAAGCTATGCGCATAAGGCACGCCAATAAACTGAATAAACGAAATGGTCGGAAATTACTAATCTACACAATTCTAGATGGTGAAACAATATTCATGTATTCACATTTATTTGGAGATAGTTTCAAATAAGTTTGTCCTCGATAATATAGGCAAACGCTCAAGAATTCTAATAGAGGTCTCTAGAATTCGCTTTCGAAGGGGACTAGAAAATTATTTATAAGAAATTTATAAGGATGGCATGGAACCATTTTTTCTAGAGCCACAATTTAGATTCTAGATGTCAGTTACAGAATTTTTTCTCAGTGTATTGACGTGCCTTATACTCATAGCTCGGAAATCTATATTTCTAGTTTAGGAATTTAGAAAAAGGACCACCTATTCGTTCTAGATGAAAGCGGTATATTTTTATTCTCAGTGTAGAAATTAAAACTTATTGATATTGAAATCCTTTATATTGTAAATTTATGTAAACGTGTAATTCACTGAAAAGACCTGATATTAACATTAAATGTATTTTACTGTCTTGAAGCAAAACTTTTGTTTAAAAATTCGTTTATAAATAAAGAAATTTTACTAGCATTGTTTTCTGTTACTACAAAATTCTATTTTAAAGATAAAAAGGAAAAACTATTTTCTTTGTCATAATGTAAAATAAAATATGACATGATAATAGTTAATAAAACATACTTTTATAAAATACAATATGTATAATCCATATACTATGAAATCCAGATGAAATAATTATGCATATAAAATTGACAAGAGGTAGTGAAAGGAATTATTAGATTATTACGAGTTTCCTTTAAGTAGCTTATTTTATTCGAAACGTCTATATTGTTATCAAAAATAGAGACTTCCTTGGGTGAAAAAATATAGATCGTAAAAGAAAAGGGAAGTTCTAGTCGATGAATGCACTTTATTAATCACAACTTCTGGAAACAGTACCACAAAACTGTAATTTATAGACATAAGACTTGGCACTACATAAATAAACACAGGAATAATAAACAACGTCACTAACGCGAAAGGAAAAGAAAAAAAAAACCGACAGCTGTTAAGTTAGCCTTTATCGCACTGTCATCAGTGCATAAAAAACGAAACAAAAGTGCTCCTATATATGGAAAAGGAACGTGATTTTTCGACTGCTCAATCAACCAATATAATTAGGCGGAATGTGACAGGATTAGCCAACAGGAAATTTTAGAAACGGTATTTGAGAAAAATGTAGAAAAAATCGAGAAAGGGTTTTTAGAATGTAAAATGTTGAACAATCAAACAAAGAAGTATAACGAAATCACAATTAATAATGCTTTTAAGTTTCTTATAAATGTAAAAAGCTTCAAAGAAATCAAGTTCAAGTATAGATTTGTCTCTACAAATTATTATAGCTGTATCAAATTTAAAATCATGTTCTTTTTAGAACCAATGCTCTGAAATGGCCAAATTGTGGGCTTCTTGTTTTCAGACATAACCATACTTGCCAACATACTAATTAACCCACCCTTTCCCAAGATGGGGTCATTTTGACTCCATTTTGTAGTTGAAATTTAGTATTATGCCCGCCTCATTCAAAAAGTGCTCTAATTCGCCAGAGATAGCAAACGTAACCAATGGAATGTTGAAACTTCTAAACAATACAAAAAGTCGCATTGCTGGTGATTTTCTCCAAACGTGCCAAGCGGCACCTGAAAGCAATTTGTCTGCAATAACGCCTTGATCTTGGGAAAGCAAGGGTTGATATTCCGTAGTGTTGTTAGCGCCGCCTTCTTTTTCACACCAGTATCTTTTTAGAGTATTTTTCTTCTTATTTAATCCTAAATGCATTTGGAGATTATTACTCTGAACATTTACTGGTGTGATGAAAAGAGTGGGACGAACAACACTACGGAATATTAATCAGGATGTTGACAAGTATGCATAACTGATATGTTTTTTTTTTAAATAGAATTCAACCTACTTAAAAAAAAAAAAATGAAGAAATTTTCGATCAACATTCAGAATAATAATAATAATAATAATAATAATAATAAAAGAATGCGCGTACAAACATTTTTTTTTTTTTTTTTTTTTTTTTTGTGTGTGTGTGTGTGTTAACTAGTATGACATTATTCTGTTAATTAAAAATACTATTTGTTTACTTTAAAATAGAAAATTTTTAAATATTATTTTATTGCAGATTATTTTCGAGGATGCTTTTTCATTGCGTGCAGGATAATTCAATAACAATTTCCATTATCCTTATAATTTTTACATAAATGAAACAAAACTTTGAAATTAAGAGTCTGAACTAAAAGGTATTAATTATTTTAAAATATGTAGTTTAATTAATAATTGAATATGAAATATGAAATTATCATTAAAGTTTATATATTTGTACAATCATAATTGATTTATATTAAACAGAATTTCTTTTTTCTTTAGTTCGTTTTATTTATTATGTCAAGATGTATGGTTGAGAAACGTTTTAAGTTCATGTCTCAAATACTTTTTGAAATCTTGGGCGAAGTGAGAAAGCACCCTTGAATTTTTTAAAAAGTAATATGCACTAAAGTAATTTTCTATTTTAAACTAAACCAAAATAATAATCTTAATAATCCAAAATAATAATCATGGAGTAATGTCGTACTAGTTAACACACATTAAAAAAAAAAAAGTTTGTACAAACATTCTTTTTTTTTAATTCTGAAAGTTGATAAAAAATTCTTCATTTACAGGACTGCCAACCATCTCATTAATAAGCGTAGACTTGTTAACGCCCCTTGAAAATATGCCCCTTTTCTTACACCACTTTATATTTAGAGCAATTCTCTCCAAATAGTGTTACGATTAAATAAGAATGAAATTACTCTAAAAAATTACTGGTGTACAAAAAAAAGGCGGTGACTAAAAGTACTACGCTTCATAATGAGATGGTTGGCAAGCATGCATTTATCAATTTTTAAAAGTAGGCTGACCCCTTAAGACTGCGTTTAGTTTAAATAACACTTTCGCAACCACGTGTTTTTGTCTTTTTCACAGTAAATTTCGCCTTTGGGCGTTTTTCTTTCCGGTTGCGATATTTCAGAACAAAAGTTTCTGTAATCACATTATAGTTATACTCTTTCTAATCAAAACATTTATATCCATAGTATATTGATACACACTTGCCGACATACTACTAATTAATATTCCGTAATATGGTTAACCCCGCCTTCTTTTTTTCCCAACAGTATTTTTTTAGAGTATTTTTCCTTTTATTTAATGCATTAGGAGAATATTACTCTAAAAATTTACTGGTGTGAAAAAAAGGGTGGGACAAACAATACTACGGGATGTTAATTAGGATGTTGGCAAGTATGTTGATAGTACAAATATGAATATTGGGTATATTTTTAAGAAAGAAATAACGCACAAATTGCGAAAGAAACGCCCACTGGTGGAGTTAGAGATTTTCAAATGATGTGAATCTACGTGAGCAGTCGCGAAAGTGTTAATGTATGATAAACCACATTGGCTGGAAATATTATAGAAACGTCAAAAGTGATGTATATCTATAAAACCTTTTAACCGTGAAAAGGTGAGTTTATTCGAAAGCAAAAAAATCATTTTTAAACTATACTAATTGAGAATTTTAGCTATGGTATAACTTGTTTTAGGAAAATAGTGTAAAACAATACTTATATTAGAAAGAGACCAATTTAGAGCACGAAATACAAGGAAGTTATAATTTTTGAATAGCTTTATCTATAGTGGAAGGGTTATAACCTCTGTCAACCTCTGTCAATTGCAAAATGACTTTCACATATTTGATTTCTGAGTTTAATAAAACAGAATAAGAACGAATATTAAGAATGCGGTTAATAAAAGTAAAGTTTTTCACGACATTTAACAGAGTATAAAAATTGGTTGATGATTTAATCGTATCACATAACAGAGTTGCCAACATTTTAATTTATTCTCGAACATTTTTAGCCCCGCCTTTATTTCATACCACTTTTATTTTAAGGGCAGTTTTTTCTTATTTTACTGTAGTTATATATTGGAGAACATTATTCAAAAATAAAGTGGTGCAAAATAAAGGTGGGGCTAAAAATGTTCCGGAATGAATTAAAATGTTAACATCTAGGAACATAATGGAATTTTCTTCACAGTCAGTAAAAATCAGATGACCAATTGGCTAAGGTTGTGGAAAAAATAATACATCTCTCTCTATATATATTTATTTTATTATAAGAGTAATTTTTCCCAGGTTATGTGATTCCCTATCTAAAAATCGCTCTCAAATTAATTTGTATAATACATTTAGAGTCTTTGAAAAACTAAGAAAATAATCCGTAAACATTGCCCTTTTTAACTATAATCTACTCAGATTTATATAACATGATTTATATTCCTTGAACTTCAGGACTTTTAAAAGAAGTACAAAAATAGGTTGATGACTTAATTGCCTGGCATGGTGAATTTTTCTTCCCAACTGGCATAAAGCAGATGATTGATAGTGAGAAAATGTAGAGTAATTACACTTATTACACGTGTAGTTTTGTCCGACAAGCATTTTATACTGAAAATTGATTTAACATTAATGTATGTATTTAGTTCTCAATTGTATGATTATGTTCTTTATTTATAACAATTAATATTTTTAAATACAACTAATATTAATGTACTACAAATTTCCTACCCTTTACGTTATCTTTTAATACGGTAATTTATTTAGAATAGGATATCTGCGGTATATGGGCGGAACTCGCCTAATTTTTCAAATATTTTTATAATATATATGCAATAATTTACTGACATTAATAAATATTTGTTCACATTAACGCAATAATATATTTGGATGTCTTTCTAAGGGTGATAGTTCTTATTCATGCGAGTTTCATAGAAAACCGAGGAATATTCTGAACAATTTGCCTAACACAAGCGACCTGGGATCAAACAAGGCTTGTGCAGTTTACATGCTTGCCAACAAACTAATTAATATTCCGTAGTATTGTTAGCCCCGTCTTCTTTTTCACACCAGTATCTTTTTAGAGTATTTTTCTTATTATTTAATCGTAATTGCATTTGGAGAAAATTACTCTAAAACTTTAGTGGTGTAAAAAAAAGGGCGGGGCTAACAGCACTACGGAATATTAATCAGGATGTTGGCAAGTATGAGTTTACGAGTTTCAAGTGTAGAATCTTTCGACAATAGGTAGGACCATATAATACCAGAAACAATACGAAAGAAAAAAAAAAAATGAAACGAAAATTTTCTCTATGCATTTGAATGAAACCACATGGAGGTTTCTTACTACCAGAATTGCTTTTGTGCTCTTTCCATTCCCAATTTGCATTTTAATTAGACTTCTTCTTAAATAAATAGAAACTTCTATTTTTTTTCCATAAATAAATTCAGCTCAGAAAATCCGTAAATTTTTCAGGTAATTTACGCACTCTGTTTGAGAAAATAGATTTAAGTTCAATTTAAAAGTATCACGTGTAATTCTCCCTCAGGAATACGAGGCTGCAAAGTGAAAGTGGATTTTATTTTAAGAAAAAAAAAGTATATCAAGCTTCAATTTTCGGCCAAATCCACCCTACGAATTGTTATTCTTAATTTAGTTTTCTCCTCTTCCACCCTCATTTCCTCCGACATTATTATTTCCTTTTCTCGTTTCTCGTGTTTCTTTTTTGAGTATTCAAGGGAGCACACACGGAACATTAATATTAAAGAAGGTGAGAAATTGGTAGTTTTATTATTATGTAAGAAACAAAATTTCATATTTTCATGAGAAAGAAGAATGTATCATGCGAGTAATAATATGTATATTTGAAAATGAAATCGACATTTTTTCCCCCTCCATATTTCAATATACATATATATTAAATTAACAACAACAAAAAACCATTAATAGAAAATAAAACTTAATAGCATTATAATTTATTCACATTTACAAAAAAAAAGTAGTAATTCAAATTTACAAAATTGTTCCAATTTACACAATTGCATTTATTAAAATTTACAAAAAGTTTATTTCTGATATTTTCCATTTAATGCATATATTTGAATTCTTGGAAATATTATAATTAAAATTTCAGAAGTATTTTTTATAGGTTATTTAAGTACCAAATGCTATTTATAAAGTTAGTAATATATCAAAGTATTGTACTCATTAAACTTTTGTATGCCTCCATAAAAATATCAATTAAGAAATTCTTCACTTTTATATATTACCTCTGAATTTTTTTACATGCACTAATAAGTGCATGTAAAAAATTTTAGCACTGTGTCATAAAAAATCCTAAAAATATGTATAAACAGATTTTTTAACAGATTAATTTCAAATTAAAATATAAATATTACTGTTTATTTAAATAGTAATTATCATTTTTATCTATAATTTGTATATGATACCTGAAACATGTCCTGTTTTTTTTCTATATTGAGGTATCGGAATGTGATCCAAGCCAACATTTTTGTCTTGTCATATCACGGAGATATTTTATGATGCAATCATAGACTTAAAAAAAAAAAAAAAAAAAAAAAAAAAAAAAAAAACTGTACTTTTATTTCACGAAGTTTTATAAATTGTAACATTTATCTAAGATTTATACTTGAAGAACGTCAACTTTAACAGGTGTCAATGATTTTCAAGCACGTTGCCTACGTTAGCCCAAAGATATAGAATATGTAAAAATAATAATCAATGAAAAGCGAATTAATTTAAAAAACACAAAATGTATATATATATATAATTTGTTTACACTTTTTATTATTTTCTTTAATGATTTTTTATAATGATAAATAACCTGTTAGTAGTCGCTAGTTGGTCGATTTGCCGCCCATCCTTAGGTGTTGTCAGATTTTTTTATTCGAAAGCCACCAAAAATTTTTAGAAGTGGCATTTGATACACATAAAACGCGCATAAACTCGAAGAAACGTCGATCACATTACATTTTTTAATTATTGGTGACAGTTAAATAAAAAGTGCACAATCTGTAATAGGTGGCGCTGTCTATAGCGACTACTAACGGGTTTAATATTGAAAAAATAATAATTAATACTGTTTCTTCTTTTCTTTACATGCTTTCTTTTAGGTAAGTAAAATATAAATTTTAACATAATATCTATGAAACTTAAATATATTATTATGATTTCATGTATTTCTTTAACTTAGGTTATCATCAAAATTGTTTTTATGTTATATTTTCTATAGTAACATATTCATTTTTTTTTTCTTTCTTTCTTTTTTTTTTTTTTTTTTTAATTTAATTTAATTTTGATTGTTATAGAAATATACATTTAATTAAAAATAATACTCTGCAAGCAATATATATAAAGAAAGACGTATAAAGTTCTATTTCAATTTTTTAGAATTGTTTAATAATGTAAACATTATGTATTTGTATGCTGTTATTTTTCGATATAATAATAATAATTTGTATGCACACCAAGTTAGCAGAAACGTGATTAACTTTTATTATAATTGTTTTCAATCAATTAAAATAATTTATGTAGATATATATATATTTATTCCTATTTAGAAGCTGTAAAATGTATTATAAATATTTTATTGTTATATTGTAAAAGTTTTCTAACTTAAAAGTTTCTGCAAGATTATCACTATTTCTATTATTATAATTTACACACAGAACACTTTAGTTTATATTTAAAATCACCGATATTTTATAAATCAGAAACGCACATTCATTCTTTATTCAAAAGAAAAAAAAAGTGTTTAATGTGCCATTTTTAATTAATTTACAATACTGATAACTTTAACATCGCAAATAATGATGAAATTTCACTTTAAAATATACTCTCCATATATATATATACATATATCAATAAAATGGTGACAACCCAGATCATTTAAACAGTAATTTAAAATCACATTTCAAAATGTCTAGATAGTTTTTCTTTCTTTTCATTTTTTTTTTCTCCTTCGCTATTTACAGCGCAAGTTCCTAAAGCTATTAGTTTAAAACTTGTTTTATTTCTTTTTTTGTAACTTGATCCCAATCTATCTTTTCTTTGACAGTTTTCCGAGTTTTCGGCCATTAAACAAACAACCAAAGTCGTAAACAATATTTCGAATTTTATTGTTTGCTTTAGAATGGTATTTCACGAGAATTGCTTCATTTTTCCACCCACAGAATTTTTTCCAATTCTTTAAATTTATATCCATTTCGCGATCGTTTAAGCAGTGTAGAGATTGTATTGTATAGGAAATATGTTTCAGATGTTTAGGAATTCGTCGTTTCTAGGAATTTTGTGTTTTGAATCTGGTTATTTTATATGAACAGTCTGACAATTATTTAGTTTTTTATTTGGGTACATATAAATACAGAATATTATTCTACAAATATAATTATTTTAAGTAGAATAAAATGAATACATTTAGTTCTTATTTTAACTATTTAAAAAGATTATATTGAGAAAATTTATAATTCAGAAAAAAAAAAAAAAAAAAAAAAAAAAAAATGCATGAGTAATATATAGTATATGATACTGACATTTTTCATATTATTTAATTATAATGTTAATTAATTGATTATGTGCTCATCCCGTTTAAAAAGAAGGTAATGTATCACATATT
This sequence comes from Salticus scenicus, assembly GCA_963930645.1. Classification (NCBI taxonomy): domain Eukaryota; kingdom Metazoa; phylum Arthropoda; class Arachnida; order Araneae; family Salticidae; genus Salticus; species Salticus scenicus. The sequence continues at coordinate 160,149,310 of OZ005656.1, read as the reverse complement.
TAACCATTTTTTAGCCAGTTTTGACAATTATTCTAATTTATTCTGTAAAAAAGTTAGAATCCGTCTTCTTTTTTCAAATCACTATACTTATAGAGCATACATGGCAACCTAACCCGGAAGATTGTTAGCCCCGCCCCTTTCCGCCTATTTTTTCACACCAGTCTTTTTTTAAAGTACTTTTCTTGTTTTTTAATCTTAAATATATTTGAAGAGAATTACTCTAAAAATTAAATGGTGTACAAAAAGGGTAGGGAACTAATACATTTCCGGGTTAGAATGGCAAGTATGATAAAGTAATATTACACAATAAGTACTTAGAATTGAATAAGAAAAAAAAATTCGCTACAATTATAGTGATGTGGAAAAAAAAAAAAAAAAAAAAAAAAAAAAAAGCAGGTTATTTCGTTACCTGATGTTATTTCGGATTAAATTAGAATAATTGATAGGCTCATTTTTAGTAATAAAAATTATTGTGTTAATAAACCTTTTCATGAAATTAATGTTAGTAAAATTATAATAATGAATGAAGGTAAAATTGTAGCATGCACTGCACACGTGTCTTTTTATTCCGACATCATAAAATGAAATGTTGCTGACTCTTTTCTCTATTATATTATTATAAAGGTCTAACAATTTCTTATTACTTATTAATTCATATTATTTACTTTTTATTTAAGGACTAGCAGGCTACGCCCGCTTCGCCGGTCACTATTTTTAAATGAATCACAATAATTAATGAATTCTCGAAATTGCATTAATTTTTATCATGTGATAAAAAAAGAAAAAACAAATTCTGATCGGGAAAAAGTCGCAACGGGTCCCCACTACCTTCGGTAGCGTAGACCCGTGCGCTGCGCGCGCGTATTCCTTCACCATCCTTATGATTTCTCAAAATTCCATGTTATTACTCATAAACCTGATTTCTTAAGAAAATTAATTAAAGAAAAATATCATTTACCATCGGATAAAAACTCGCACCGGGACCTTACTGCCTTCGGCAGCGCAGACCCATGCACGCTGTGCGCACACGTGTGAGGATATACGTGCGCTGTGCACGCATATTCTTTCTCAACTCAAACTTTTATTATTAAGAAAATAAAATTAAAAAAAAAAAAATCTTTTATTATCGGGTAAAAACTCGCACCGGGTCCCATGCGCGCTGCGCGCGCAAGTGTTAAAATATACGTGCGGTGCGCGCACACATTCCTTCTGAAATCAGACTTTTATTCTTAAGAAAAGAAAATTAAAAAAATCATTTCTCATCAGGTAAAAAGTCGGGCCGGGTCCCCACTGTCTTCGGCAGCGCAGTCTCGTGCGCGCTTCTCCACCCTTCCAGCCCCTCCTAATTAACCTACATATACCAATTTTGAACGGTCCAACTCAATTAGCTGAGATGCAAAAGAGAACCTAATCAGGACACCTTAAAATTGTAAATCAGGTGAAATCTCGAATTCCATTTTCGATAATATAAAAGAACTTTAAAATATCTTTCGAATGAAGTATTAGAAATAAATTAATCATAATTAGAATTTGAAATATTGAAATTTAAAAGTATTACAGCGCCATCTGGCGGTAGAAATTTCTGTAATCTATTGTTCCATTCCAGATCAACAAAGCTTTCAAATGATGTATTACTTATGAAATTATTTTAAATAGTAGCTGAGATACAAAAGAAAACCTAATCAGGACACCTCAAAACGTGTAAATCGGGTGAAATCTGGAATTTCACCTTCGGTAATATAAGAGTACTTTAAAATATCTTTCAAATGATGTATTAAAATTAATTTAATAATAATTAGAATTTGAAATATGGAAATTTTAAAATATTACAGCGCCATCTGGCGGTAGAAATTTCTGTAATCTACTGTTCAATTCCAAATCAACAAAGCTTTGAAATAATGTGTTACTTATGAAATTATTATAGTAGCTGAGATACAAAAGAAAACCGAATCAGAACATTCTAAAACATGTAAATCACGTGAAATCTCTAATTCCATTATCTACGGTAGTCGGTTAATGGAAGTAAAAAGAAAAATAAATATTTTTTAGGTCCCCCCCAAAACCTATATATACCACGGTAGTCGGGTAATGGAAGTAAAAAGAAAAAGAAAAAGTATTTTTTATTTCCTTCAAATGTATTTTGTTGCTATGGAAACTCCTATCGTCTATTGAACGAAAGATTACGTGTTAGAATAAAATTTAATTTGCAATTAAAATGTAACTGCTTTGTTTATTAATAAAAATTGATGAAATTTTAACTGCAGGTTGGCTTTCTGCTGAATAGGTTATATATTAAGTGTTGTGTGCGAAAAAGAAAATTTGAAGCACTTTGAAATTTGCAATTTTTAACCCCAGTTCAAGATCATGTGACATTAATTACTTCCAGATGTTTTGTTTCCATTCCAGACAACGGTTAAAATCGTCTGCTGATAGAATGCCTCTTTTCAAGCAATAAACCGTGGATTTTTGGTCATTTTTCAATCGACATGGGTCGACGTTTTACTTAATATCTCCGAAACTAATTAAGATTTTAAAATTCTGTTTTCAGGAGGACCTCGGAAAGGCTCCAGAGCATCCGTATGTCAATTCTTGTACGTCTGCGTTCAATAGGGGCTGAACGTATAGAAGAGCAGACGGACAGACCTTTCCTTTTATTATTATAGACTAATTAAACAATATATTTTACGATTCATATCGGTCTCTTAAAATTATGACCACCACCTTCCCACAGCCAATGCTGCCTGATTCAGGAATATATTTAATCAATATTCTCCGCTAAATGTTAATTGAAACAGTTCACTAACAATTTCAGTGACGTTTCTGGCAGATGTCTTCAAAATGATTACACAAACGTTACAACTAAAGTTTAATGGTGGATATGGAATAAAAATTTAAAAAAGCAACTTTGTAAAATATTATCATTCTATAGATTTTCTAAAGACTCATAATTTTAAATATTGTACAGTCGGAAAAAAAAAAAGCAACACTCAACTTAACTTTGTTGCTAATCGATATAGAAAAATTGCGAACTGAAATTTCGCATTGGTGGTCGTCTACATATTAAGCGCACCAATTTTGATTTTTTCAATGGTAATGCCCCATTTTTATTTTATATTTGAATTCCTGGGATCACAACAATGCGAAAAATTATATTGGTTGTATATTTTACGTTTTTTTTTTTTTTCACAGAGTTATGATCATTCAAGATTTGAAGGTGCTAATGTTCAATTCATATTTCAAACTTTTTTTAATATCTTCACAAAAAATAACTTGATCGATATATATATATATATATATATATATATATATATTTACAAGATACAGTGAAGAAACCCAAACATAATGCATCATTACTTTGGATTCTGAAAAATATTTTTGATTCTGGAAAATATTAATAAATTCTTATTCATAAAAATTATGAATTATGACCTATATTAATTTTTACATAAAATGAATCCTAATGCTGAAAAATATGGGTGTACAAATTTGCAGCTCATCCCAGTTATTACTTTTCGAGATATAAATAAATCTTTCTTTTGGAGTAGTTTAGGGGGCCGTCTCTTATAAAGTTTTGCTTGAGATAACGAATCAAATCTTTATTAAAAAAAAAAAAAAAAAAAAAAAAAAAATTACGGGTCAAATTATATAACAACAACGTCAAACGTAAAGAAATGAAACAAAAATGATGATTTTTAGACATTAGCATACTTGCCAACTATCTTATTATGAACAGTACAATCTTTAGTACCCGCATTTATTTCACACCAGTCACTTTTTAGAGTGATTTTATTCTAATTTAATTGTAACAATATTTGGTGAGAATTACTCTAAAAATAAAGTGGTGCGAGAAAAAGGGCGTTTTTTCAAGGGGCGTTAATAATAGTACGGTTATTAATGAGGTGGTTGGCAAGTATGCAGTAGTGTTAGCATAAAAAATTTCTGTTTTTTTAAAGAAGACAAGCCCCGCCTTCATCGTTCTTCAAAACAAAACAATACAGAAATTTAACTAAATAGGCGGGGTTTACTGTTTTAAATAGAAAAATAGGTTTAATGCAGGACTGCCAACCATCTCATTAATAAGCGTAGACTTGTTAACGCCCCTTGAAAATATGCCCCTTTTCTTGTTTAATGTAAAAATTTTCAATAAAAAAAAAAAAAAAAAAAAAGGATGGAATTAGAATGCAAGACAGACTTGTAAAATAGTTTCTTAACTACCGTCATAGTTAAAGGCTTAATCATTTGCTTCATATACTGCTTTATTTTTATTTATTTTTTTATTTTGTATGGGGGCGGATTATTATTTTAAGGATACTTTAGTCTTCAAAATGTTATTAATATATTTTAACTTTATATACTTTTAAAAATATACTTCAGCTTTTATAAATATATTTTAACACTTTATGCGACCGCAGGATATTGTCTTTTTGAAAGTAAAATCCGCCTACGGGCGTTATTCTCTCAAAATAAAATATTTCAGAATAAATTTTCTGTATTCATCATTATATTACAAGTAGATATACATTATAATTATAGTCTTTCTAGTGAAAGTATTTCTATTCACAGTATATTTTATTGCAAAAATATGAACACTGGGTACAGAAATAAGAAATATGTAACACAGAAATTACGAAAGAAACTCCCACTGACAGAGTTACAGATTTTCAAATGACGTGAATCTACGTCAGCAGTCGCGAAAGGATTAATTAAGAAATTATATTTTCATAGAAATTATAAAACGAATCGTACAGTTCCAAAGATTTCAACTGACCCAAAACTGGTAAATGCGACTAAAATTGTTTAATATTAACTTCATGAACCCTTACAATAATTTATCCGAAAAGATTTAGTTTATGCGTTGTTGTATATAAATATATCTATATTATTTCATTTCGTATATTATGTTACACCTACGAAAGAAAATTTAAGCTTTATTCGCGATCAGTACAGCTATAATAGACACTTTTACTTGAAAAATATTGCACTTTTCAATAAAGAGTACTGCCTGGACGAATCTCAAGCGTAATGTATTGAAATAGACCTAAAATCATCTAAATATGTATTGAAAACTGAAGTACATACAAATCTAAATCACTGAATTCAAAATAATTAAAGAACTGAAAAAGAAACAGTTTTATTAAATCTTATAATAATTGTTTTTCTGAAAGATTTCCGGTGTTAAACATTAAATTTTTGTCTATTTTTTATATGATCTTAATTTTATTTTTTAACATTTACAAATAACCCCTTAGCACATTTTTAATTATAACTCTATAAATACTGAAGATAAAGTATGCAAACCTTTTCCGCGCTGCCAGACTCTCGGAAATTCGAATATGAAGTAAAAATTGGGTATTGCTATTAAAAAAAATCAAAGTTGGCGCTCATTTCAATATGTAGATGACCCCCTTTACAAAATTCGACGACATTTTCAGAAAGTGCATTTAATTTCCTGTTGAATTATGTCTATTAGATGTTCCTGCGCCTATTAATAACGAAATTACAGCGGGTGTTGCGTTTGTTTTTTACCCGACTGTACTTAAAAAAATAATAATCACTATGCTACTTCTGTCATTTTGAGCATTTCTAATGTTTTAAAACCACAGAAGACTTATTATTGTGCACGTAGTAGTATATGCCGAATCTATACCAGGGACGTTACGAGTTTAATTATCAAAGTACTCTGTTACGGCGATGGGAAATTTTTACACCTGACCGGATAACAGAAAATTCTTTTAACCCTTTAAGGTTCACTACTTAATTTATTTTAAAAATTACTAAACTAATTTTAAAAATGGCTTTTAGACACATAGCTGATCATAAATATTTAAAAAATAAAAAATTAGCATTGCTCCTTTTTGAGAAATTTTCGGTTTGAAACATCTGTAAATAAACCTTATTAAATTCAAATAATATTTAATTTAACAAATGAATCACTTTAAAAGTAAACATTATCGACAACAATAATAGATCCCAACATTTCAATTTATTCCGGAGTATTTTAACCGTCTGCGGCGCAAGGTAATTCGGATCATTTAAATTATACTGCCACCGGAATTTACGAACATAATTTTAAATTTTTAAGTTAATAAAAAAAAGGAACTTTTCTGCTATGTTATAAATGTAAATTTTTGCTAAAAAATTTCTGGGATGAGTTTTTGCACTTGAGAATTTAAAATTACGTGTTCCATCAGCGGGAACACTGCGACTGAAAGGGTTAAGATATATTCGAGCATGATGGTGGCTATAAATAAATACTTTTTATTTCAATATGTGTTAGTAAATTTAATTAAAGATTTATTCCATTAGTTTTCAACTATAATCTAAAATAAAAAATTAGCTTATAAAAATAAAATATCCTTTTAATGTTCAATTATTTTATTGCTAATGATTGAGAGTATTGAACACATTTCAACTAAATTTATCTGATTGTGAAATATGCGCTTATAAAAATCCCATGCCATAGAATTTTTGTCTATTTATTATATTAAATGTAGTGACCTATATTTAATACAATAAATAGAATATAGTTACTTATTTAATTATCTAAACAGAATAATTCTATCAAAAATTTTATTTCGAACAAATCTTTCCTTGCATTCCCCTTTTTTAAAGCATCCAAAAATATGTACAAAATTTAATACAGCATGGATATGAAAAACTTTTCATTTTATAAATGCGGCATAAAATGGAATTCCGACCACTGGCATGCGTTTCATATTTCAAAAAGTTTTGCAAAACATCAATTTTTTCTTCTTCCAGCTGTGTATCCTTACAAAATACGATTTTGCATTTTCTTTTTTTTTTTTTACTTTTCTATGATATCGATTTCGGTATTATTTTAAACAAAATTTCATTTTTATCAGAAATAGAATAAAAAAAGATAAAACATTTTTTTTTTTTTTTTTATGTTTAGATCTAATTCATTTGAAATAATTTTTTAACAATAAGAAATATATATATATATATATATATATATATATATATATATATATATATATATATATATATATATATATATATATTATTTTATTTTATTTTATTTTTATAAAATTTATTATTTGCTACAGAGAAAATTGTAATAGAATCACAGGAGAATAATTTAAGAGGATATTTTCTAGAAGTTATTACTTTTTTATTTATGATTCATACAAATATGATATGAATCAAGGAACAAGTTAAGCGGAAATTTGATTTCCCTGCTATGTGCCTTTTCATACAATTTCACTTCACAAAGTGAGCTCCTTAACAGAATTCAAATCTTTAAGATGGGTATTTTACAGAAATCAAAATTTTTACCAAATTTTGTTTTACAAAAATTGATCCATTAACTCTTAACGATCGACGTATTCCTATTTTGAACAGTAAGCTCCACCTTTTGGCATTTTGGAAAAAAAAAAAAAAAAAGCTACAGGCATTGAAAAATTAAACATTAAGCTGTAAATATGTTTTTATCCAATTGAATTATATGTACCTGTCTAAAAGATCTCTTTTAATGTTTATTAAATCACATGTGTTTTAGCAATTCTCTTCTTTATAAAATAATACGTTTAGTACAATTGCATGTTATCTTCAGAGGAACGACTTTTGGCGTGGCTTGATTATTTTGAATGCCACCGTAAAATTGGTATTTGTCTGCAAAGAGTTAAGAAAAGTTCTTCAATGTTTTTAGTTTTACTTCCAGTTTCCACATATTCATTTAATGAAATACGATTAATTTAATTTTAAACAATTAGAATTATGCTTGGATGATTACATTATATATGGAATTCTATTCTCTTACAGGAATTTATTCATCTTGAATTTTGAGTATTTCGGTGTACTTGAGTAGCTTTTGAAATGACATAAAATAGCGTTCAAGTGCCAGTCTTCAAGGAATATTGGGATACATTTGTTACGGATAAACGGTAAAAATGTCAGAATATAGAAATTGGCTTGCATTTTCCTGCAAAAATTAAATGACATAAAAATTATTTTAAAATGAAACATATATATATATATATATATATATATATATATATATATATATATATATATATATATATATATATGTATGTGTGTGCGTGTGTGTGTTGCTATGATGGCAAAAGAAATAAAATAAGGGAAATTCTTGTTTAACTGACATTCGACTAGCCAGAATAATTATCTCTAATTCCAGTAATTGTTCTCAAATACTTGTAGCTATTTTAGGAAACTTACGGTTTCCATGTTCAAATAATCAGGGTCTGATTTAATATAATTCAAATGAATGTTTATATTCCCAAAGGCGGATGTTGTAAAAGAAATAAATAAAGTAAAAAAAAAAAAAAAATAATAATAAATAAATAAATAAATAATTGTCTTCTACTCGGTTACAGTCTACCACTATATGTAAGGGGGGGGGGTGTTAATTCGGTATTTTAAACCAGGGTGGCTACAGACCCACCGTTTTTTCCTGATTCTTCCCCTAGTATATTTATGTATAATTTTTTTAGTTATTTAATCATGCAAATTCACTATCAAAAATTTAAAAAATAGAATACTGTTTGAAGAATCAGAGAAAAAATTGCAAACTGTTACCACCCTGTAAACGAATTCTATGCCGAGAAGATTTAAGAGTTTTTTTTTTTTTTTTGACTAGAAAATGGAAAACGCTAAATTGATTCTCCAGAATATAAGTAACCATGAATTTCAAATTAGAAAGTAAGAGTTAGCGAAAGAAAAACTGTCGAATTACTATATATGCATACCTGCCAATATTTTAATTTATTCCGAAGTATTTTTAGCCCCGCATTTATTTCGTACCACTTATTTTTTAAGAGAATTTTTTTCTTATTTTATCGGTGTTATATATCATACTTGCCAACATCCTCATTAATATTCCGTAGTGTTGCTAGTCCCGCCCTTTTTCTCACACTAGTAAATTTGTAGAGTAAGATTCTCCAAATGCAATTACGATCAAATAAGACGAAAAATACTCTAAAATAATACTGGTGTAAAAAAGAAGGCGTGGCTAATGATACTACGGAATATTAATTAGGATGTTGGCAAGTATGTATATATTAGAGATTTTTTTTTTCCTAAATAAAGTGTTGTGAATTAGAGGCGAGGCTAAAAGTACTCCGGAATAAATTAAAATATTGGCAGCTATGTATAAGTCGGGTAACGTTAATGTTTCCTCGCCGCTTTTGAGCAACTGCAATAAACTTTTGGTTTGCGCGCATATAGTATCTTATTTCAAATTCGGGTAGCTTTACGCAATTCTAAGTTAAAATAAATTTATTTAACAGCATGTGCAATCTCCTATGTCTATATTTTCGAAATCATCTTAAACGGACATATAAAACGCAAGTTGAGCTTACTACAGCTAGCAATACTCCACAAAGTGATAAAAGGTAGAACATCTGCCAGATTTATTTTAGATCACTTAAGTTAAATGCTTTCTGTAAATATAGAATTTGTAATTCATTTAATTAACAACATTTTATACTTCTCGTTTATGTGTTCAAGCATTTAAGTGAGAATATTAAATAAAATATTACTGATTAGGAACAATTCAAATTGCATTTACTCAAAAATTTTTCGTCCTTGTACTTCTATTGGTAACCTGGCTTGCATGATATTAAATATAAATTAATGAAATCTGTTTTGGTTTGCAATATTAGAACTCGACGTTACTAGAGTTTTTATGTATAACATTTCTGATATAAACAATTTCAGATATAAATCTATTAAGTTCCATCGGTACTGATTTACCCAAGTACATAAACAGATGCGTCATTTATACTACACAAACTTATGCAAATCTTTAATGTACATTAATTTAGCACAATAAAACTTTTTTTTTTTACACATCGAAACTTTATTATTAATATAATTTACGTTGTTATTCATCAGTTTATTACTATATTACGTCTTTGTTTTCTTTTACAAGGTGTATAGTACTTTGTGCTTTGTGTCATCTTAATAGTATTTAAATAACTTTAAAAGTTACTTCCAAAGAGTAAATTTACCATTATCAGGTCTTGCAGCGTTCATAAAATTTCACTCGCATTTTATTACATTTTCACCACTATGGTTACTAAAAAATCTTCTTCGAATAATTTTGAATGTACCCAAGGTAAAACCATAGCCTCCTGAACTAGATGCCTGTCGCGTGGCTCGAAAACTTAAAAAAAGTTCGAGCGGTAGATAGCGCCAACTGGTACAGATTGCGCGACTTTTTTATTCAATAGCCACCAAAAATTTTTAAAAGTGGGATTTGATAGGTATAAAAGGCGATTAGAATCGAAGAAACATCGGTTATGCATACCACATATCACTTCTTAAAATTATTGGTGACAGTTGAATAAAAAAGTCACGCATTCTGTACCAGGTGGCTTGAACTGTTGCCAAGTTTCCGAGCTACGCGACAGGCATCTAGTTTAGGAGGCTATGGTAAAATAATGTATCAAAGTATTGTTTTGATAAAGGGGTGAGAGTATCTCTTGAATGAGCGTAAAATTTTAGGAACACTGCGAGGCCTTAATTATGTGTTATAAAAATTTTTGTTGTATGAGTAAAATCTCTCATAATATGTTTCATCTTGGTTATGAAGAAAAAATTAAACTACTTTTAGTTCAAATTAGCCTAATTAAGAGTGTTTTCAGTTTATTTAAAAACCTATTTATAGAAAATATGTGCTTTTATACAATTTTGTTTATTTTCCCTTTCTTAATATTTGATAATATTTGTTAGTATTACGATGTGGATAAATCTGTTATATTACACATTACTTAGCATTTTATGTACTATAAAAAGTATCAAATTATCTGACAAGTTATTTGTGAAATGAATCACTTTTTACTCTCTTAAAATGAAATCATGAAAATAACTCAATTTCAATGGATTTTCACTCACTTGCCTAGAAGAAACGCACCCTCGCATCTTGAGTTAAAAATTCACTAAATTAAATGAGTTAGAATAATGCACTCAAATCGGAGTTATTTGAGTTAACTTAAATATAACTGAAAACCTCAATTATAATTTCTGGAAACTGAGTCATTTTACAATGGCATTGCCCGTTGCACGTGCATGCTGCTGAAGAAATGCGTTACAGCGAGAGCGATATTGCCATTTACAAGTGGTTGAATAAGCAGAGATAACTCAAATATCGATAGCTAGAATTTTCTTAAATACAAAAGTACTAATTAGCTCAAAGAATTACATTTTTAACTCAAAACGACTTTTAAAAAATAACTCCTACTTGACACGGTGAATTAACTCACGGTTAACTCACGGTGAATTAACTCACGATGAATTAATTTACTTTAAGAGAGTAACATTAGTAACTATTTCCTACATTCTTTTGTTATTGTTACATTGGATCTGTTATCAATAAAGCAGAAACAATATTTTAAATATATACATATTTCTTAAAAGGAAAAAAAAAAATATATCTTACTAATAAAAAAAATATTCATGTTTATTATTCCAGTGTACATAATGACCTATCTTTTCTAATCTCAGCTTATTGAAATGCTGCTGCATAAAATACAACTTTATATTATCCGTATTTACATTTTAAAGCCACATTTTATTTTTTATAACTTCATTTAGCGTTCCTATACGTATAAAAATTACGTGCTCTAAGTTGCATAAAAAATATAACTAAAAGATATAACCAACCGATTTTTTTTTCATTTTTTTATCCTGAATATAAAATACTTGCTACTTTAAATTTAATAAAGGAATTTTCTGAATACTTATCTGCTTTTTTATCAAGTATAAATAGTCATTCCTTTAAAAAGATAAAATTCAACCTTTTTTTTTTTTTTTTTTTTTTTTTGAGAAGAATCTAGCATACTAAGTTCCTTTCTGGCATGGAAGCCTGATTTTATTTCACTCTGATGCGGAGGAAAAAAAAATCATATATTCGATCAAGAAAAATGATTGTATCTATAACTACACGCATCCAAATTTATGTCATAAAAATTTATGTAACGTTACGTTTAGTTACACAGCTGAGCCCTTCAAAAAAGAACTGAGATTTGAAGTTCTTTAAAAATCTTTCGACATATAAATTTTGTTTCTTTCAGACTTTTTTTTTTTTTTTTTTAATCTAAAAATGATGCAGTAACTCTTTTCTAAAGGCCAAAGTTTTTATAACGAATTCCAAAATAATTCGAAAATTCTACTGTAAATAAAAAAAAATAAACAAATATTTGGATAAGCATGTTTATTTATGTTTATTTTACTTTTTATATTTTCTTACAATGTCATATTTTGAAAAATAAAGTTTTATTGAATATACTCGAAGAATTTATGCTGAAATAATTTAAACTCAATTTAGCGTTGTATGAAAGCCCAGGATGAATACTCGTTTATACAGTGTTATTAATTTATTATGTGTAAGAATATCTAAAATTTTAGATACATATTGCATAAGAAATATGCCAGAGAAAAATATTAATATCATAAATACCTATCCAGGACAGTGCCCAATGAATATTTTCGAAATAAAATTAATTGAAACAAAATGTTTCAAATAATTTGAACTAAAATTAAAATCAGAGTTTAATGTGTAAAATATATTTTATATTTTTTCATGTAAACATGCTATATAACATAAATATTATGCCAGCACAACCGGTTTCGAAAGGACGTAGCCTTTCTTCATCAGGTGCAAAAAAACACGTGCTACTGCCTTGGAGACAAAAGTGAATAATTCTTTTAATCTATTTATCGATTGAACACCAGTTTCGATTTTTTTTTTTTTTTTTTTTTTTTTTTTAAATAAAAATGGTGCAACTGAATAATTTTAATAATCGTATCTTACTAAATTGAAACGTACCATAAAAATTTATTTACAGGAGGATTTACAGGATTTATTTAATTTTTTTATTTTATATTATTATTTACATAAATAATATAAGCATTAAATCAAAGCAGTCTTAACACTTAACGGACGGGCCACGTAAATCTACGTCTTTACGTTAATGACTGCCTATAACGGGCAATGTAGATTTACGTTTGCTATTTTAAAGGGCGGGGTTAGTGGAAATGTTATTGACTATGATATGTCTGTTATGCAAGTTCTACTTCGTAAGAGCGGATTTTTTTATAAAATATCACATTTATAAGGACTACTAGACATGTAAATAAAACTTTATACAATTTTTTTCAAAAATAGTACTTATTTAATAAAACTATCACACCCATATATACACGTTCATTTAATTCTTTAAAAAAAAAAAAAAAAAAAAAAATTGGAAACAGGGACAGAGAGAGAAAATACAACCCGTCTGTTAAGTGTTAAGAAATTTGAAATCCATTATATACTTTACATAACTGAAAAAAAAATTGCCCTGTTACGTTACGGTTCTTGTTTTTTTTTTTTTTTTTTTTTTTTTTTTTTTATGTACTTTTGCTAACTTCCAGATATAACTGCTAATAAATTCTAATTTTTTTTTTTTTTTAATGAATGGCCCCTAGATACATTGTGAATGCTTATCATACACTAATCTAAACAAAGCATTCTCATGGGCTTTTAAGTAATACATGTTTATTTTGTTTTAATTAATTTAACCTAAAATTGTTTAAATTACCATGAACAAATTACCTTCATAAACATAATGCATTAATGTGTTTAAGAAAAAAAAAATGGATGCCTCATTTGAATGAACATGGCCGATTTCAACAGAATGTTTCAAGTAAATCTCCCATATGATACAGATTTACAGAAGTCACGCTCTCCTCTCATTTTTAGGGATCATTCAGGAAGAGAAATTTGCGCCTTTTTTTACTGTTTTTTACACTATAACACTATCATGTTTAATCACAACACATTGCTATAAAAAATACCATAAATACTTCTAAAAAAAAAACAGTGATAACAAAAAAAGGCAGAAATTTCTCATCCGTGAAAGTGCCGTAAAAGAAGGCGGAGAATACGAACCCTGGATTTAGGACATCCAGTTCGTATTGCCTGCTAATTTTTGTGTTTGGTTTATGCTGGTAGCAGATACGAAGACAAAAACCGCTTGAAATGTGATTTTTGGATTTTTCAGAACTCAAAACGTTAAAATAGATAAAAAATTCAGTTTGAAAATTTCGAAAAATAGATTTTTTACAATACGTATTATAGGTAAGAGAATGCAAAAAATATATCATACTTGTACACTTTTTCGTTCTTTCTGAAAGTATTAATACCATTATTTTGTAAGAATAACTTCCAATATACGTAATTTTATAAAATTACTAAAAACATTATTTTTTGTAAATAATGGTGTTGAATTTTAGGCCCAAATCAGGATATTTGGCATCTCTGTAATACTAAGCATACTTACCAACATACTCCGTAGTAGTGTTAGCCCCGCCTTTATTTTCACACCAGTATCTGCTTGCAGTATTTTTCTTCTTATTTAATCGTAATTGTATTTGGAGAATATTACTCTATTCTAAATATATACTTGTGTGAAAAAAAAGGCGGAGCTAACAACACTACGGAATATTAATTAGGATGTTGGCAAGTATGCATACTTGCCAACATACTAATTAGTATTCCGTAAAATTGTTAGTCCCGCCCTTTTTTCACACCAGTAAATTTTTAAAATAATATTCCTCAAATGCAATTTCATTTAAATAAGAAGAAAAATATTCTAAAATGATACTGGTGTGAAAAAGAAGGCGGGGCTAACAATTTTACGGAATACTAATTAGTATGTTGGCAAGTATGCACTAAGAGAAATATTAGTAGATGGGAAAAATGTTATAAAATATTCAAAACAGAATTTACTTGGGGGGGGGGACTTTTTTTTCTTTTAAATTTTAATACATGCAATGCAATACAATAATCTTATATGCAATAAAATAACGGTCGAATCAAAATTTTGCTTTTTATTATTTTAATGACAATCATATTCCTTCCATCATTAAAAAAGAAGAAGAAGCGAAATCATCATTAAAGTAACTTTTCCTTTTTATTACCAAAAACATTTAGACATTTTTCAAAACGAAAAATGCTTTTACCACAGAAGAATATTTGACTTCTCTTCTTTAGAAACGATACTAAGTACTACCATAACCTCTCGATCGGAATCAATTTTTGCAAGGAAGTATTAAATTACATTTCAGAAAGAAAGAAGAAAAAAATGATTCCCCATCATAAAATTGATAGTCCCACTAAACATATAATATCGCTACAAAAGAATAAAACTCTATGCTCTGAAAAAGAATATTTCCTCAAAATTACTTTCTATTCTAGCGATATCGACCGGTTTTCAGATATAAATCCAGTCGAGGTAATAGAATATGAGACTGATGAACTGCCATCTAAAACTTCTATTCCTAGATTGTGCACTTTCAGCGCCGGTTAAAACTGACACCTTGATTAATCGGACTATCCGTACCTATACGTTTTGGTTTGGCAGTTATTTTAAACATTGGTAAGTTTAGGGAAAGCCTTTGTTACATTTCTACTTTATTCCCTGGCGACAGTAAGCAACATGAATCAAAATTCTAAAATCGTTTCAATTCAGAAAAATGAACTGAAGTTTTACATTTTCTGGTTGCTTTTGTGAAAGGCATGTAATGTTCATCAACTTTGAAAGGCAGAAGCAGCTATAAAAATTCTCACGTGATTTGCTGTATTGTATGTGGTTGATACTACAAAATAGATTTATTGGATGTATTTTTTGTATTTAAATTTAGAGAAATGAAATTAAATGGGTTTAGTACATAAAAACATAATTTTTTAATTAAGTAAAAAGTAAACCAAAATGGCTACTTCTATGTTAATCAGTTTTGAAAGGAAAAAGCAGCTGCAAAAATTCTCACGTGATTTGCTGTATTATATGCGGTTAATATTAAAAAAATATCTTATTGAATGTATGATGTATTTAAGTTTAGAGAAATGGAAACAAATGAGTTTAGCACATTTAAACATAGTTTTAAACATAGTAAAAATTATACCAAAATGGCTGCTTCTATGTTAATCAATTTTGAATGGGAGAAGTAACTATGAAAAATATGACATGGCTTACTGTTTTAATTGTGGTTTATATTACAAAATAATTTTATTGAATGTACTTTGTATTTTAATTTAGAGAAATGGAAACGAATGAGTCAAGCACATTAAAACATAATTTTTTAATTTCGTAAAAAGTGTACCAAAATGGCTACTTCTGTGTTAATCAATTTTGAAAGGAAGAATCAACTATGAAAATTCTCACATGATTGGTTGTATTATTCATGATTGATATAACAAAATAGTTTTGTTGAATGTACTTTATATTTTAATTTAGATAAATGGAAACGCAAGACTTTAGAATATTAAAACACAATTTTTTAATTTATTAAAAATATAGAAAAATGACTACTTCTTTAAAAGGCATGTAATGTCAATCAATTTTAAAAGGTAAAAGTAGCTATGAAACTTCTCACGGGATTTACTATATTGTATTTGACTAGTATTGCAAAATATTTTTATTGAATATATTTTGTAATTTAATTTAGAGAAATGGAAGCTAATGGTTTTAGCCTATTAGAATATTATTTTTTCATGAAGTATAAAATGTACTAAGATGACTACTTCTGTAAGATGCATATTGTGGTAATCAATTTTAAAAGGCAGAAGCAGCTATGGAAATTCTCACGTGATTTGATGTATCGTATGGTAGAAATTATACAATACTTTTATTCAATGCATTTTGTATTTGAATTTAGAGAAATAAAAGTTAATGGGTTTAGCACATAAAAACATAATTTTTTCATCGAGTAAAATGTATACCAAAATGGCTACTTCTATGTTAACCAATTTCGAAAGGGAGAAGTAACTATCCTATGAAATAAAAAATATACCAAAATGGCTACTTCTTTCAAAGGCTTGTAATGTTAATCGATTTTAAAAGCGTAAAGCAGCTATTAAACTTCTCACGTTATTTATGTGGTTCACATAAAATATATTTTGTATTTTAATTTAGAGAAATGGAAGCTAATGGTTTTAGCATATTGGAGCATTATTTTTTTCATGAAGTAAAAAAGGAACTAAAATCACTACTTCTGTAAAAGATATTTAATGTTAATAAATTTTAAAAGGTAGAAGTAGCTATGGAAATTCTCACGCGATTTGATTTATTGTATGTGGCAGAGATTACAAAATAGCTTTATTGAATGTGTTTTGTATATAAATTTAGAGAATTGAAACATAATGGATTTAGCATATTAAAACGTTATTTTTTTTAAGAAGTAAAAATAAAAATAAACCAAAATTGCTAATTGTTAAAAAGGAATGAAGCGTTAATTAACTTTGAAAGAACGAAGCAGCTATGAAATTTTTCATGCGGTTTCATGTACTGTAAGTGGTAGATATTACAAAATAGCAGTTTAAATGAATGTATTTTTTTGTTTAGATTTAGAGAAGTGAAAACTAATGGATTTAGTACACTAAAGCATTATTTTTTCATGAAGTAAAAAATACACTAAAATGGCTACTTCTGTAAAAGGCATGTAATGTTAATCAATTTAAAAATCAGAAACACCTATAGAAATTCTCAAATGATTTAATATATTTTATGCGGTAAAGATTACAAAATAGTTTTATTGAATGTGTTTTGTATTTAAATTTAAGGAAAAGAAAATTAATTGATTTAGCATATTAAAGAATTTCTTTTTCATGAAGTAAAAATATGTATCAAATTGGTTGCTTCTGTGGACAACATGTAATGTTCATAAATTAATCAATTTTGAAAGAGAGACGCAACTGTGAAATTCTAGAATAGTTTTCTGTATTGTATGTGGTATTTATTACAAAATAGTTTTATTGAATGTATATTGCATTTAAATTTAGAGAAGGGAAAATTTATGGATAAAACATATTATCACACTTTGTTTTTCATAAAAGTTATACTAAACCCGTGAATAACTCATTTCAAATTATTAAAGAAGAAATTTTTTGAATTTATATTTTTTGTTTGTATTTAATTTTGAATTAAATTTATTCTTACTTATTCTTTAATCACATTTCTTGCGACTGTCCCCAGTAGCACATAACGTTTTTTTAACGTTGTTATAACTAATTTATCACTGTTCAGGCATATTTACAACGTTATAACAACGTTATGTGCTACCTGGGGTAGGAACCTTTGCGCAAGTGCTGATTCAACAAGTCCAGCGCTAAAATAGGGGTGATAACCCTTGTCACTAAGAAAAAATAAGGTATAGGGAAACACCGAATGCCTGGATGTTTACCAAATCCCAAATTGTTGCTCAATTTGGCACCACTCCAATATTTTTGAAACGTCCTCACTGCAAGGCGTAGGAAGCATGGTTGCATTATATTTAACATTTTATAAACTAGCACAAATTTCGAATAGTATAAATTGAACGCATACTACACTTAACCCGTTAGTAGTCGCTAGTTGGCCGATTTGCCGCCCATCGTTTAGTGTTGCCAGATTTTTTTATTCAATAGCCACCAAAAAATTTTAGAAGTAGCATTTGATATACATAAAACGCAAATAAAATCGAAGGAACGTCGATCACATTACTTCTTAAAATTATTGGTGTAAGTTAAATAAAAAGTGCACAATCTGTAATAGGTGGCGCTGTCTATTGCGACTACTAACGGGTTAATAACAAAGTATAGAGAATTTTAAAATTAAAAAAGTATTCCATATACTCTATTTATAAGAAAATTTGTAGACACTAAATATATTCTTCCTCCAATTTTACGGAATGTTAATCTAAAAATTAAACAATTTATTTTAAGAAAATAAATTGAAAGAATACTACGTTTAATAACGAAATATAAGAAAAAAAGTAAAATTAAACAAAATTTTCATACTTTGTATCTTCTAAGAAAATTTATGTTTTGTTAACTCTTTTCTTACATCAGTTTTACGAAATGTTAATCTAAAATTTTAACAAAATTTAGAAATTTTTAGACCGGAAAGTTAAATGTGGTCTCATGTTAATTATGCATCACAAATAAGCGAAAATACATATGACTCCAAATGTTAAATATAAACTCTATGTTTCTTCTTGTATTTTCTTATATTTTCAACTCTTTATAATGCATTCATTGCTTATTTTTTTCATTTTTTTTCCAAAGCTTACTTTTGAGAAAATTTTAATTAATATCAATTCAAAAATTATTAATTATGTTAAAATTACATAAATTTCGATTAATGATTTGATAAGGTTAAAATTTTAAAACTATAAGTTTACTTCTTCAAATTTATATTTAATCGAAGAAAATGAGAAAACAGGTTGTTGTTTTAACTGTATACGTCATTGCATTTTAATAAGTTGAAAAGTGTTGCAACCTTTTCCTGTATATATCACTATATAGTGTGGTTGCAAATGATCTTTGGGTGTAAGCAGCAATCTGCAACTAAAATGGGCGAGCAATTTTAATTCAAGTTTATGGTTATGAGTAATTCATGAGATGTACTCACTAAATTGAAAAATAAAATGTTCACTGGATTGAGCCCTGCGAGGAAAAAAATTCGGAGTGACTCCACTCGACTTTCCGATACTAAGTAATTAATAGATGTTAAAATAAAGTAAAAAAAAAAAGTCGCTAAACAAACAAAAGATAAAATTATAATAGGTTGTTTCAGTATTTTACACCAAATGGTACATTGTTGAATTTAATGCTGTTTTATTTCAAATAATTCAAGTCTATAAATCATAATGATAAATAATTTTTTTTCTATGTCTTTAAAAATCTTCAAGTGCTATATTCACCAAAATCTGTGCAGTTTATGCGACTGTGAAATATAACAAATGTACAAATATAAATCTCAATCCTATAACGCATTTAGATGCTATCAAACATGAAATAATTTCAGCCCTTAAGTCATAATGTAAAGGAATTTTTTGTTTGTGTTCCTGAAAAAAAAAAAAAAAAAACTGCCAAAATAATATTTACAGTCGGTAACGAACGTACAATAGCAAAAATTCCTATGTAAAAAAAGTAGAATTAATACGGTTTTGTTAAATAACTCCTTGTCGAATCATGTTCTCAGGATGACTAAGAACATGATTCGACAAGGATTTATTTAACAAAACAGTATTAACTCTACTTTTTTTTATATAGGAATTTTTGCTAGTGTTCGGATACTTTTGTTACCGACTGTACCAAAATAAATGCAATTCATGCTACAGTCACCTATAAGGTAAGTACCAACTTTCGGCTGATTCGAACAAATTGTTTAGACCCTAGAGCATATATATTACTAGAGAGCACATTCAAAACTAAAGTTCTGATTTATAGGCTATCGAAGATTGAGGGTGATTTTCATTGGTTAAATGGGGAGTGAAATGGCCAGACACGCCCGTAAATGGATGCAAAGCGAAAAATCTTTGGTACCCCTGATCCGAATGGGTTGAGAGTGACAAGTGACTATAATTGCTGAAAACTTGAAAAGAACTCTTATGTGATTTTTTTTTTCTATGTTGGTTACATTCTTCTATGAAGGATGCGCTCTCTAGTTCAATATATGCTCTAGGGTTTAGATGTTATCACGTTCATTCACACAAATACAACACAGATACACGCATACACATATATTATCGTAAAAATAGCAAAAATGGACTTAAGGGACCTCAAAAAATATATATACGCTAAAATCTTAGAGTCGATTTTTTGTCATGATTACCGTAATTTCTGGTAGATACCCCGCAGGTTATATAATCCAGTTTTGCACCAGAAATATCAATTGATAAATAAATTTATATTTGTACGAGCTCTTCCTTCGAAAAAGTATAGATTTCTCTATTAAATAAAATTTCTGGTGGAGAAATGGCACATCTTACCTGCGGGTTATCTACCAGAAATTACGGTACATTACTTTCCTTGCATATACATGTTCGGAAAGTAAAAATGGCAATTTCACAAATGGAATAATCTACACTTCATCAGAAACTAATCAAAAAGTTTTCATATCATTTGCACATTCCGTATGAATCTTTTTCTTTATTATATTTTCATTTTTTTTTTTTTTTTTTTTTTTTACCCATACACGCAGGGCCACTTTATGGACATATTTGAAATTTTTTTAAAAAAATTCCTTGAATCTCATGAAATATTCACTAACATAATTTGATACAATCCGCTCGCATGCTTTACCTACAGAAAGAAGTATATAGCGACAAATTAATAAAGCCACTCTATACATTTTATTAGATAAAATGAATTGCATTTTAACGACAGTTTATTTTTCTTTTTTAATGAACTAAGCAAATAATAAAAATAGTACTTTTTTTAATAGATTCTGTAAAAGTATCATAATTAAATAATTCCGTACAGTTTTATTGGAAAATATGATTTAAGAAAAAAAAAAAACTTCTACTTAGAAGAATAATATATTAAATATACAAAAAATAATTATCTATTAAATATAAAATGAATAAAGTTTAAATGTGAACGTGAACGAAATGTGATTACGTGAACTTTATGACAAACTGTAATAATTTTCAGAAAATCTTTTTATTTTTATTTTTAATTTAAACGTTTTAATTAGTACCTATATAAATATTTTTGCCTTTTGTTACACAAAAATTGAAATTTGTTTTCTTGAAATATCAAAATTTATTGAAAATAAATTTAATATTAATTTGAATAAAAATAAAGCTTATCAAGTGCCTTTCAAAATAAAAAATTCACTTTATTACACTAAGAATATATAAATATTGGGGTATTTTTTAAAACGAATGCTGTTATATCCATTTACTATTCTTCAATTAATATTTCATTATTTTGGGTATATCTTTTCACTGTTTTCTTTCAAATATGAAATTTTAAATAAATAATTTCGCAGGATATTTATACTTTTTTTTTTCCTGCAATAAATATTCTCTCAACCATGAATCCAGACACTTGATATTTTTCAAACAATATGATAAATTTATATTTATTCGGAAATATGGAGAAATAGCTCTTTTTTTGCATATGATTTAAACTTTTATTTACTCTTTTCCCCTAGAGCATCTAATAAAATAGATTTCTTATCAAATAATATTAAGTCAATCCGATTTCCAAATATATTTGGAAATTGAAATTGAGAAGTTGAGTTTCATTTTGCTAGATCTTTTAAAGTAGTTTGGAATATTATTGAATTTTGTGCACTTTTCAAATCTAGTCTGCTTTGTTTGTTGCATTTTATCTTTCCACTATTTTGCAAAATCGTTTATTTAGTATGATGTGGCCATCACAATATTTTCTTCAATATTTTATTATAAAATTTCTCGCAGTTGAAATTATTTAATAAAACCATTTTCCATGATGAACGAAGACGAATTTCATCGCAGAGAAACATAACACTAAATGTCGATTTTTTTTTTTTTTTGCCAACTTTTGAAAAAAATGTTTTCATTTTCTACGTTTATGTGTTATTATTATTTTTTCTTTAATGAAAAAAAATATCGATAAAGTTATTTTAAATTTCGTTACAGTTCTATAGTTCTGTTGTTTGTTTTTAAACGTGTTGAAGAGTTCTTTTGAAAAATACCATATTAATAATTTACACTTTCAAAGGGGTATTCTCCCTGAAGTATCCTTATATACACAAATACATTTTCCTGGTGTATTTTTACACTAATAAATATTGGTTTTAATTCATATTGAAAGTTTAAAATAGTTCAGTTCCCATCAGTATGTACATTTAAACGAAATTTCATCCTGTATTACCACTTTTTTTTTTTTTTTTTTTTTTTTTTAGAAATCGAATGACAGCGCCTCCTATCTAGCAATTGATCCACAAATGTAACCAGCATCTATTTAATTCACGGTTTAACTAGATGTCAAGTTTGATTAGATTTCGTTCATTGGTTCGTGAGAACAAAGCGTCCTCCGAATTTTTATTCACAATACCCATACAGCCACCATCGTTGCCAACATTTTAATTTATTCCGGAGCTTTTTTAGCCCCTCCTCTATTTCGCACCACTTTATTTGTAGAGATTTTATCTCCAATATATAGTTACGATACAATAAGAAAAATTTATTCTTAAGAAGAAAAAAAAAGTGGTATGGAAAAAAGGCGGGGTTAAAAATGCTCCGGGATAAATTAAAATGTTGGCAACCCTGATCCACTGATATCTATAAACATCTAAATTACATCCAATGATCCGTAAAAGGTACAAAATATCTAAAGAATGTCCATTAAAAGTCCTGTATATCCTGTACTAATTATAGATATCTATTAGATGTTTAAATATAGACGACATTTAGACGTGCCTTTTTCAATGTCTAATAGATGTAACATGATAGATCAAAACAAGATTTAGGTATTTTCAATATCTATTAAATCTAACAAGTCCAATTATTGGCTACTTGGAGATTTATTGGATATGTAATAGATATCTAATGAATGTAAAAAAGGAGTGACATTTGTCATACTAATAGATATCTGTAGGATATTTAGAGATGTTTAATGGATCATTTTTTAACTTTTTTAAATGTTTATATATGTCTTATGGATGTAAGTGGCTGTGTAGGAACAGACACACAGACACATAGACAGACATTTTTAAGAGTATTCTCATTGTGTACAAGACGTATAAAAACAAGTGTAAATCCATTGAGAACTTAAGGCTGATAAGTTTCAGAAACCCAATTTCTTCTTCTTATATACATATAAGAAAGAAAAATTAAAATTAACCTTTATGTCGCATAAAAAACGAAAAAGAAAATGCTGTATAAATATTTATTTTAACTTTTTTAAATGTAACGAAATATATGGTAAATCATTCTTGTAATTATAGTTACCACTTGTGAATATTTAAATAAACATCGCATTATCATTATTTTTCTTGTGAAATTTAGTTGTCTTTCCCCTTTATTGCATTACTTTCTTGGGTTGAACTCTCATTTGAAAAGAACCCTTAATGGTTATTGATTCTCTGCATCAGTAACTCTTTTGCAGTAAAGTGTAGCGAAAATACGTGTACTTTGACATCCCTGGGGGTATCCAACTAGACGTGCTTGGCCTTTCTTAAAGATTCGATTTTTACCCTGTCTTTTATTGCTTTTTTTTTTTTTTAGCCAGAAGTAGCAGGTAAATTTTGCTAATTTTAGAGAAAAATGTTTCGAGTTCCAGAAAATTGAAGCTTTATTATATCTTCAAGAGAAGATTTATTGATGATTTTTTTTTTTTTTTTTTTTGACTTATAGGATATTTACAAATGAGATTTAAACGTAGTTGCAAGTTTGTTTCTAGAAAAAAAAATTCTTACATTGCTACTTTATCTTTAATAGGATTTTAGTAGTATTTGTTCCGGGGAAAAAAATGAAATTGCTAGACAAATAAATATTAATTCTAACTTAAAATGGCTTTTGAAAAAAATGGTATGAAAGAAAAAATGCAAAGTGTTGAAGTTAAAAATGTTACACAATATTTATGTGAATACTTATAAAACATTTATTTAAAACAGGTAATTTTGTAGGGATTAACGCTGCAAACTATAAACAAATTATTAAGATCTGAAATCATTCAATTAATTCAAAAAAAAAAAAAAAAAAAAAAAAAAAAAATCCAATCTTTAAAACAATCTAAATCAATGAAGAAATCAGTTTTTAATATGTTTCTAAACAAAATTGAAGAAAAAAAATTGAAAACCAAACACAATAATAGATAATAAATAAATAAATAAATAAAAAAATACAGCATTATAAATTGCCGAATTATTGCTTGTACAGGATAATACGTAACTAGTAATTCTACTATGTAATAATTATGTATCTAAAAAACATTGTTTTACTTTAGAGCACATGTCTAAATAAATAATAATGATAGTAATAATAACAAAAGAAAGAAAAAAAAATCTCTGAGTAATCGATATCTTTTTATCTTATCGAAATAAAATATAAAAATCTAGTGCAGAAAATCGCTAATTTCTTTTAGGATTGACCTTTTGTAATTGAAAGAAAATAGGTCCGTAAAACATAGCGTAAAAAGATGAACAATGATACCTAATATAAAATTTACCTTAAGTATCAAGCGATAATGAATTGCCATAGAAACTGTCTGTTGCACAAAATAAACTATAATTTAGAACAAAACTCATTCTGAAAAGCTCGCAGATATCACAAATTTTGGGAGTGCGATTAGAATAGGTAGATCGCCTGCAGTTACAATAAGGCGTTGGATAATTAAGATTTATTGCTTATTTCAATTCTAAATATAAAACAACAACAACAACAACAACAACAACAAATAAAAAATAAAAAATAAAAATAAATGAATAAAATTGCCATTTTCAGATTCCACCGGAAATACATTTCACTATATCAGAATCAATGCAAAGTCCTCCGTTTTTCAAGGGAGATTCAATAACCGGAAAGTTTTTATAATTGTTTTCAGAGCTTATTTAATCGTGAAAAATATATGCAATATATCCCTTTTATGAAATTGTGGTGTTAAATCTGATAAAAAAAAAATAATAATAGAAATGTTGGTAGCTATGTGTGAGGTACGAATCGATATAACAAGTATATCGAACATGGTTAAAAAAATATTATAAGATATTGAGATTTTTTTATTAATACTTAAGTTAAATAAAAGTTTCTGTGGCTGATGCATTATCCACAGACATAATGCGCTATTAAAAATAAAGTCACACATGGCTGAAAAGAAAAAGTGGAATTTTTTTTACATTTTGGGCGCTAAATAAAACGTACACTGTGAATTTGAGAAAAATAATCAAAATTGTGTAATTTTTTGACCACCTTAATAATCCATTTTAATAGCTAGTATGATTTACCCTGATGAACATCAAAGATGGAAATTTGTCAGACATGGCGTCTATCAGGTTTTTAATGATGTGGTTGGGGAGTTTTCTATTCCATTACTCCAGTTGTGGATCATTTAACCTTACAAGGCACCCAGTTCCATATGTGAAACACCGACTTTTATCGTTCCTATAGCTATAAAACTATTAGTAGCGACATTTCTTGGCATCTTGATAGAAGCTACTGACATTTAGCAATGTAGTAATACGAATCTTTACCTAAAGAAGTCGTTCGTGTTTTTGTTATAGTGCGAAATTTGAATGAGAGTGATACGTTAGTCGTTTGTCTGAATTCAAAAATAAAAAAATAATAATTATTGAACAGTTTGGAATCGAAAAAAAAAATACTGTGTGTTATAACGAAGTGTATATTTTGCAGAGGTAAGTTGTTTTTTTATATTACAATAGTATACGTATTAGTAAATCATACTTTTATGTATGTTTCACATACGGTACGTTGAGCTAAAAAGTTGATTTTTCCGTAAAATATGGTTTTATTTTTATTTTTATAAGTTTTCCCTATCTTCTGATCACTGATTACAACCTATATATTTTTTTTCGCGCACTAAAAAAAAATTGAGCCTTGTAGGGTTAAAAATCAGACAGAAGCCAACATCGCGTTTACCTGCCATATTTTAAATAATCTATCAAATTAACGTCGAAAAATATACTGAATCATACATATATTTGGTAAGCTGCCGGAGATTCATTTTTAAAGATTCAGAATTCTGTGCATAATTTTAATTAAATTCCACATTATATCAGCTTCCTAATCAGTTGCTTGTCTAAATGCAGGATTTCATCATGTCTCATTTTCCTTCCAGACGATGTAGCTTCTAATGTGTGAAACAATTGTAAAACTAGATCGCAGAAGAAGGTATTGCTCTATTCATGTTTTCTTTATTAGACATGCTATCCTATCTACAATTTATGGGCAAAATGATAACGTGATGTTAACAACACACATTCCATAAATCTATGAGCATTTCGTCGATTTGGCTAGAAACTGTTGTGCTTGTAGATGAATAAGTTTGTTTATGGACAAGAGGAACATTCGATTTTCTATAATGAGTCTACGTATATTAAGTATCTATTCTAATGGGGAGCTACTTATTTACGTCCTACGTTTCGTTAAGTACGCTGATAGCTCATATTCTTTCGATCTTACGTCATTTTCAATGGCGCAGTCAAACTGCGCATTTCTGCGTATTCCGAATAAAAATTAACTTTTCTAACGTAATGCTTTAATTTTGATTTATATGCGTTATTTAACAGTAAATTAACAGTATCCTTTAACTTTTTTCCTTTTTGAGCCTTATTTTTGAATTTATTGACGTTTCTCCTCTTATCGAAAATGAAATAGTAATTACCGTAATTTCTGGTAGATACCCCGCAGGCTAATAATCCAGTTTTGCACCAGAAATTTCAATTCATAAATAAATTTGTATTTGTACAATCTCTTCCTTCGAAAAAGTATAGATTTCTCTATTAAATAAAATTTTTGGTGGAGAAATAACACATCTAATCTGCGGGTTATCTACCAGAAATTACGGTAAATGTGACTTTTTTCTCTAGTCTAGAGGATATACTTAAAAAAAAAAAATGTATAATAATAATAACTAATAATGGCAATGATAAAAGTGCAGTAGACTATTATACATATTTTCTGACAATTTATTTTTAGCTTTCAAACTCAGGAAAAATAATGAATAATACTCTGAAAAATACCATGAGACCTTTATTCCAAATTACAGAATTTAAGCAAATTCATAGAATAGTATTGCAAATGTACTTATATTTGCTTATAATTAGTCATTTTCTCTAATAATATATTAGTCTAACTTTAGAGATAATTTATGAATATAAATTTATTACATCTTGAACAAATTAATTAAATAACGAAAATTCTTTTTATATTTATGAAATAAGTTTATGTGATATTCTCCGTACTTTAGCGAATCGAATTTTGTTTTAAAATAGGTTATTAGAAAAGCATTACATTCAAATCAGCAACATGTTCGATAATTTCATACACATGCAGTTTTTATCATATTTATATTACTCAGAATCTTGCAATTAATGTTTTTAATTATTTAACAGATAAGCTTGCAAAAAAGTTTCAAGAAAAAGTGAATTCCCCAAACAATGCAAAACAGAAACATTTTTTAAATATTGTATTAAAAATGAAATATTAATGTTTATAAATGTATTTCTAATTGCTTAATTAATAAAATTTAAAAATTTTTGATTAATTATGAACTGATAAGCATGTATTCTTTTTCCTTATTATTAGTATGACGCAAGTATAGACAACGAAAAATATCAGAGTTTCAGCTTAATATTATTAATAAATATGGAGGATTTTATTATTTATTATCAAAATATAAACTCTGAAAAATATCGTTTAATAACTTTTCTGAATTATCTCATATTTTATACGTCATCAACAATGTATAAGAGCATCGATTTCATACAAATAGACAAATACTTAGATTATTACGTAAAATTTAGAATCTGTTTATCTAAATAAACAAAATAGCACTTTTATTTGCGTATGTAAAAATACCAATAATATATCTTCTGTAAACAATATTTAATATTTTTCCTTTGTATACTATGTAAATTTTGTCTGTCGAAGAAGAATAAATTATTCAGTGCAATAAAACGATTTATGTAATTCACGCACATCCCATCTAAATAAGACATCTAAACTTATTTCATGATATGTCTAATCAAACAGCGTGAGATGTAGCTGCACGCGAACTTTGTTTGAAAAATACTTTGTTTATTTGAATAATAAGTCAGTTTCTAAAAGTATGAAATCAAAAGTATATATTTTTTACTCTCCATTCAAGTTGGATAATTATAGGCTACAGATAGTTGCTTAGTTATTTATTTATTTTTTTAAGCATTAAAAAATGCATGATTTAAAATATTTTGATACGTACGTTCCTCGTCATTAGAAAAGATAATTTATAATAAATTTGCCATATATTTTATCTGAAAAGTTATATTGTAACTATTATTTTTTTATGTATTGAGAAACGATATTATAAGTTTATTTTTAAATACTTTACTAATTTTGATAAAGGTTAAATTGTCTATTTTCTAACATCAAATGCACAAATAAAGAAAAATAGCAATATCTATAGAATTCTAAAATATGTTAGTAACGGATAAAATTTTGGTAAATAATGTACATAGTAATACATATACTTCGCATTATGATAATCAATATGCTGTTTTGAAATTTGTAAAAATATGGAACTTAAATGAATTAAGGACTTACTGTTATGTTATATATTTAAAAATGTTCACATGTACGGTAATGCGGATAAGTTTGACCATGGAACATGTGTAATTCCAGCTTGTAACTTAATTAAGAAGCATAATTTGCATCTAATAGTCCACATATCTATTTGTTTGGACAATTTTTTGTAATATTTAACTTTAATAAACTAAATAAAAGAGGAAACAATGATAGTTTGAAATATTTGAAAAATTGCCTACGTTATCAACTTTTGACAAAGTACCACTATTAAAATTTTGAGATTTGTCATTGCTTTACTTGTGAAGTAAGCTATATAGATTTCGGTAAAAAAAAAAAAAAAAAAAAAAAAATGTAGATTTTGACGATCACTTCAAATTTGTTCGATTTGTTAACCATTCTGAACTCTATTCATGGTTACTCCAAAAATTTTGCATGAGGGGCAAATGCAATTATATTGATCCATCGTTCAAAATAAAAACCAAATCTTGTCTCAAAAGCATTTTGTAAATCATGGGATTCTGGCCTTTGTTGCCTTCGTGACAAAAATAAAGTGAGATAGAAGTATCGTCAAAAGGCATTGTCCTATTATTCCTGAACCTATATTAGAACGCAAAGAAGAATTAATTTATTTTGTGTTTTGACTCATACAAGTTTCAGTAGAATCAGAGTTGATTACTTACTCTTTCCTTATATTTACCCAACTTAATATCTTCCGTATTAAATGTCAGAATTATTCTTGTGATTAACACAATTCATTCACACATATATATATTTTTTTTTTCCCAAACTGTTAATTCTGAAATATTTGTTCCATTTTTTTATTTAAAAATCAATTTGAAAAGAATGCATACAGTCTGATTCACGGGCTGCCATTTAGTTCATTTGTTTATTTCTGGCTTCTTTCTAAAAAGAAATTAACCAGCGTCAAGGTCATTTAAATTACTTCATGTCACAGAGTAAGCGCATTGTTCTGCAGTGGATTCCTGGCCACAGCAATTTACACGACAATGAAAAGGCCGATTTTTTAGCCATGAGGGCTGCTATGCTGACAAAATGTTCAATACAAGAGAATTCTTCCACACGACAAAATTGTTTTTAAGGCATTTTATGATGTTGAAGTACCAGGATAAACTCAACAGTAAAATCGATGCCATATACTGGAAAAGACTTCTGGATGTACCTGAGAAGACGAGAATGCAGTCAGTGGCAACTTTCCGCCTACTGACAGATCATGTCTGCCTCACTGCCCATCTGAACCGTCTCGGTATTCTACCAGACGCTGTTGCGGAACCCTTCATCGTGGGGCTGAGGCAAACCGCTACAGGGAGGCGTGAAGACTCGTGAGACGAAATCTCCGGCTATCTCAGGAACTTTTTCAATGTTTTCTTTTATTGCTGTTTTTTATTTATTTATTTATTTATTTTATTTATTTATTATTATTTTTTTTTTTATATCATGTACCTCGCCAATGGAAGAAAAACATTTAGAATCATACCATAGAGGCCTACTAACCAAAAGCAAAATATAAATACTTAATTTTGAAAAAAAGTAATAATTTAATTTGAGTATTATTTAGTTTTTATCTGCATATTGTTTTTATTATTTATATTTTTTAAAATTTTGTAAAATGCTTAAGAAGTGATCCACGGAAAGTTCGCAGCTTTGTACCGAGTTGAAGTATTTTGAAAATTCAAAAACTTCCTGATTCATGAAAGTTTTCAGTATCCGAAAACTGGATTTACATATCTCTGAATGCACAGCATTTTGATATATTAAGCCGAGGTCACAGTTAACGCAAACCATGGAGCAAGTGTAATCATGAAACTTTTTTTTTTTTTTTTTTTTTTTTTAAGTGGCAGATAATTGAATTGCACTGGCGATAAAAATTAATAATGCACATATTTTTTTCAGAAACACATGTGAACATAAAATTTGGATTGCATAATTGTTATCGAATTATTAATCGAACTTTACACAATTTTAACACAAACGATAATTTTTAAACTGTATTATTTCATTTTTTTTTAATCAAAAATAAGCTTTAAAAATTAAATATTAAAAAGTAAAAAATATAAAAAAAATAAAACTAAATAAAAAATTGTATTAAGAATCCTTAGAGATAAATGATACTGCACAACTCTCCAAATATTTAATAAAAATCAAGTATTTCGTCCTGCATTGACCTTTATTTTACTTCCGTAAATGACTTCCTAAAAAATATATATAATTACTAATTTGTAAACTATGAGAATCGCGAGAATAATAAAAATGACAATAAATAATATTATAACAAGCATCTCATCCAAATTTCATGTTTGTATTTATATATTTAAAAAGAAATATTCCCATACAAAGAAAAGAAGAAAAAAGAAGGAAAAGAAAAGATAAGGCATGGAAAAAAAAAAAAAAAAAATCGGTTCTAGTTTAACATCTGGAGGCAAGTGTGTCTTCTCCTGATTATAATGCATTTCAACACCCTTTCTGATTTAGTTTAATTTTACCAAAACTTTTAATTCTTTAATTACTTTCAATTCTTATTATTTTTTTAATAATTAATACTTTCAATAACTATTACTTTCAATAAATTTATATAAGGATTTTATAACGATTAAACCACCCAATTTTCATGTTTATATGTCCATTTGTTCAAAAGTTCTGCACACGCACAAATAAATAAATAAATAAATAAAATAAGTAAATAAAATGAAAGAATAAGTTTTTGCTTTAATTTTGAACACCATTGTATAAAATGCTTTGTTTTTTCTCATGAAGCCAATTCGCTGTTGCTTATGCTAGCTTAACTTTTTTCAGAAATGTAAGTATAATAACAACTGAGCTAAATGAAATCAAACTCGAACAATGCGAAAAAGTCATTAAATAAACTTACTCCACTTGATCCTAAATATACATTGAATCAGGAATTTTCATTCAATAGTAAAATCATAAAGTGGATTTCTTTTCATAATTACTTACTTCGAAGTTTTACTCTAAAAAATACATTTTTGTGTCATGCTTATAGAATTTAAATAATAATATGCACATTTTTCTTATACTTCATCGTTTACTACAATATCGTTTACTACAATCTATAAAAAAAGAAAATTGTCTATAAAAAAATAAAATATAATATATATGTTCTTTGCCAAAGCATAGCGATTTTTAAATTTTCCTTCATATATATATATATATATATATTTAAATAATAATCGATGGGATATTACTTTGAATTTTATTAAGTGCATAACCACAACAACCATCCCATCAATTTAAAAAACCTAACTCTTCTCCAGTGTTTTTATGACCACGCTTTTTTCAACGACTCCCGCACCACTATTAATTTGAAATAATTGTCTTCTTAAATATGCAAGCTTATGTTATAAGAAAATCTGCTTTATAAAATTACTGGTATGCAAATTTAAAGCTGTCGGAAACCTGTTGTCGATCTTTGATCTCTTTAACATTTTTTTTTTTTAATCGTGTATATTTACAGTGTTACCAACGTTTTAATTTACTTCGGAGCATTTTTATCCCCGCGTTTATTCCATATGACATTTCTAAAGAGTAATTTTTTCTTATTTTATCATATCTGTATATTGGAAAAAAAAAATTATTCCAAAAACAAAGTGATGCGAAATAATGGTGGGGATAAAAATGCTCTGAAATAATTTAAAATGTTGGCAACTATGATATTTTGTATGTTTGTTCATAGCCTCCTAAACTAGATGCCTTCCACGTGGTTCGGAAGCTTAGCAACAGTTCAAGCGGTAGAAAGCGCCCCCTGGTACAGATTGCGAGATTTTTTTATTCAACAACCTCCAAAAATTCTCAAGTGCGGGATTTGATATACATTAAAGGAGAATAGAATCGAAGAAACGTAGATTATATATTTCATATATCACTTCTTAAAATTATTGGTGACAGCTGAATAAAAAAGTCGCGCAATATGTACCAGGTGGTGTTGTCTACAGCTTCAACTGTAGCCACGCGGATGGCATCTAGTTTAGGCGCCTATGGTTTGTTAGTACATTTTTTATTTCATTACACTTTTGGTTTTACGCTTCTTCTTCTTTTCTTTATTGTGCTTCTTGTTTACATTTTGACCTTCCTTCTGTTTTTTCTGAATGCAAAATTACCGCGGTGCTTATTTTAGCTGCTACTATTTCGACTTATTCTTAATTTTCTGTAATATTTTAGCATACTTTTAAAGAAATTGAAAAAAAAAAAAAAAAAATATATATATATATATATATGTATAGAGACACATAAAATTAATTTAATTTTCGTCTATCAAAAACAATTTATAATTGCTATCTCAAAACATAATAAATTTCATAAAAATACTCAATTAGTTTCATTTTCATTATTTATAAAAAAAATTTTTACGAATCCACACTTAATACTTGATAGAGAATCTTACTCGAATAATACAAATAAATTTCGTTTAAATACATAAACATTTTCTGAGATAATAAAGTGAACGCATCCAAAAGAGATTGTTTTAATGCAATTATATACACATTATCGCGTAAATACAGCGATTAACAAATTTTGAAATAAAACAACTAAAATTTTCCTAAAAAACAAAAATTACATAATTGCATTTAAAAATTAACATATTAATTTTGCATTGTGTTTATTTTTCAAGCAGGTCGTTAATGTGCTGATATTTAATTATTCCCCTGAGCAGTAAATCATTAAATTTGGCAAGATGCGATAGCGAAGTCAATTTTAAACACCTAAATTGCTTTATTCGATTTTATGCTTTAACGCAAGTGCAGTTTTAAAAGAATAATCTTTTCTAAAAAGACATATTCGGTCATTAAGAATAGCTGTTGCCATTTTTTTCTTCCTAAAGAATAAGAAGGGTAAGATCTTGAAAAATTAAAGTATATTGATGAACAGTTTGGTTTAATATTTTAATAATAAACTAAGGTTTAGAAAACTAGAACGCTGAATTTAATAGCACTGCTTTTAATTCTCAGTCCATCTTTCGGATACAAATAAGATATTTATTTATTGCAAAGAATGAATGTATATATATCTATATATATTAGGGTGTCCTTAAATGAAGGGGGAATTTTGTCTTTTTTTAATACTTTTTTTAATTCAATAACCATACCCCCCCCCCTCTCTCTCTCTCTTTATATATATATATATATATATATATATATATATATATATATATATATATATATATATATTATTTCCAATGGCTAGGCAAAAGTTACAGAGGACTATAAAGATACGAAACAAATTATAGACAATATAACATAGAACAAAAGACCGAAGTCATTGCCTAAGGAGCGATCTTGCCTCCTAATATCTCGACTCTTCTGTAGAACATCGGAGAGCCCTACAACGGGACAGATGGTCCCGGCCCATTTCTTCTCCAGAATCACAAAGTGGGCAAGTAGGGTCGTTTAAGATGCGCTTCAAATGAGCGGAAAGGCAGTCGTGTCCTGTAGATAGGCGGAAAGTCGCAACTGCCTTACGTCTTGGTTTATCAGGAATTAGAGAAGGACTTAAATTCTTCCATTTCTTTAGAGCTGTACGGTTCTCAAGGTCTCGTAAGGCATTAGATGCAGATAAATTCTTTAAAAACAGTTTAATCCTCCAGTAAGAAATGTCTGTATTGGGATGTTGTAGTAACGTGGCACCTCTTTTTGCAAGGAAGTCCGCTTGTTCATTGCCCCAAAGGTCACAATGGCCGGGCACCCACTGGAGAACAATTTGTTTCCCCTTTAAAGTGAGAGTTCTTAATGATTCTTGACATGTATATATATATATATATATATATATATATATATATATTAATTTAACCCTAAACACTTTTTATCAAAATATCAGCTCTCTGGGAAAATTTTATAACGTGCCGAATTGTCGGGAAGATCCTAATATAGATATTACGATTTTTCTGTCAATTCGGCTTATTTTGACATTATCTCAGGGAGCTGATATTTTGCTAAAAAGTGGGGTCAAACAGAAAATAAAAGTAAGAGGGTATATGAATCGGATTACAAAACATAAAAGAAGAAAAAATTAAACTGAACAACAACAAAAAAAAAAAAAAAAAAAAAAAAAAGAAAAGAAAAAAACCTAATTTAAGGGACACCCTAAAAGTATAAAAATAAAAAAACGAAAAAATGAAATAAATAATGAAATGGTTTTTAAGTTAATGGTCAGTTAATAATCATTGGTTCGAAGATCCGGAGTGAATATTCGTGTTACGATTCGTGTGAATTATATTGTCACTTAAAAGTAATTTTCTTTAAAAAAGGAAGGCCAAAATCTAATTAAGGTAAAGACATTGTTCGCCACCCCTAAAATTTGCACCATTGTTCACCACCTTCGCAAAAGGCATGTTAAAATAACCGTTAATAAACATCTATGAACTTGAATCTGCTCGAGTTAGATTTTCCGGTTCTAGGGAATCTAGCGCGGGCGGATTAAATTTCATAGGTGTTATTAAACGCTTATTTTAACATGTCTTTTGTGAGTGTGGTGAACACTGGGGCAAATTTTAGGGGTGACGAACATTGGTGTCTTTGCCTTAATGATAGTTGATTCGATGGCTAAACGAGTTTCGCATTTATGTGATGAAGGCATTTAATTTATGATTTGCATATTTAGACGGTATTATGTATCTGATATGTATTACAGTCGCATTTATTTGCTCATGACAACCGACAATCTATATTTAATACGTGGATTGGATAACAAAGCAAACTGCTTTTTTTTTTTTTTTTCTTTTTTTTTTTAACATTCCATAAAATATGGTATGGAAATTTTTGAACTATTTGTATTTATCAAAAAACTCTCAAAATATATAACGTTAATAATATTAATAATAATCCAACTGTATTATTTCACCAGTGCGATATTTGAATAGTTTTACGTCGCGTGTTGGAACAAAGTATATTCGGTTGGCTCGTTGGTTGGGTTTAACATCACACTAGTACTACGCTGCGGGTAATTGGCGATGGTCTGGGACGCACCCCTAAGGATGGTCCGGAGACATGCCATAACCCCATACAGCCACTAATATCCATTAGATATCTAAATTATATCCAATGATCCATAAAATGCAGTAAATATCTTGGATATTCTGTACTAATCATAGGTATCTATTAGATGTTTAAATACATACGAAATTTAGACGTGCCTTTTCCGATGTCTAATAGAAATAACATGTTGTATCAGAACAAGATTTAGATATTTTCAGTACCTATTTGATATAACAAGTCTAATAATTGGATATTTGGAGCTTTATTTGATATGTAACAGACATCTAATGAATGTAAAAAAGAGTGACATTGTCGTGTTAATATAGATATGTGTAGGATATTTATAGAAGTTTAATGAATCATTTTTCAACTTTTATACGTGTTTATAGATGTAAGTGGCAGTGTGAGTCAGTTTTGATCATCTGAGGCGAGGATGGCTTTCCTGCTTCGGTGACCCCCAGAGGGATAATTTCAACATATATTCGATGATCAGTTTTGCTTTTACGCTATTTAACTACTATTTATTTTTATTTTTATTTTTTTGCTTATTTGTTTTGTTTTTTATTTGTTTCTAGTACAAAACTGTTTTTTTTCCTTATTTATTTTTCTAATTTTCAAGCAACATATAATATAAATTCTGTTTTTATTTCGTTGGTAAGTAATAATGCAATTTTAAACATTTTTTTTTTTTTTTTAAATTAGAAAAGAAAGTTAAAAGTATTTATACCTAAATTTTAAAGTCTACCGTTTAATGCTCTTTTATTAACTGTGGTACACAGTGGACAGAAATATAGTATTTTAGAACCAATCTAATCAAATTCCATGTTCGTTGCGCCCCAACTATTTTATTATTTGGCAGTAACAAAGTTAGTTTTAAAACAGAAAATAAAAATATTAATGATACTTAGATTTACTAAAAATAACTTAATCTTTCAAAGGTTTTTGAGCGTTTTAAACTATATGAATTGTTTTATTAATTAAATACTCATTCGGATATTTTAATAATGTACGTATATCATATTATTATTATTAACTATTAAATAGGTTTTAGTATAAACTTCATAATTAAATTATAAGAAATTTATTTCAGTGTATTGAATGATAATATAACCATAGATTAAAAAGCAGACAGCTGTTTCGGTATTATTGAGTATACAGATATTTAATATACTGATATCAGTACGCTCAATGTTATTGAAATAGCTGTCCACATTTCCATGCAGCGATGACGAAATTTTCAATGATATCAAAAGAATTATTAATATATATATATTTATTTTCGTTCGTATGATTTGAAATATTTTATTTTTTGTTTCTTTATCCAACACCAAATCTCCCTTTAATAAACTGTATAAGTCCAATTGAATGAGTATGTGTATTAGGAAATGAATAATTTATAAAATTAATTTTTAATCTTAGTTCACTATTTAAGATTTTAATAAAAATTTTAAAAATGCATAAAAAAATTCTACTTCTGAATTAATTGAATGTTTATTAAATATATTTAATAAATCTTGAATAAAATTTGATAATTAAAATGTAAATAATAAAGACACTTTTAAACTGGATTTATTACAGCCTTACTCAGCTTTAGAACTACGAAAACAAATTTGCCTTAAAATGTGTAACATAAAGAAATACTGAAAAAAAAAAAAAAAAAAAAAGTAGAACATAAATATCACATAACACATACCAGCTTTAGTATTTCAAATAATAAACTGCATTATTTGTTTTAGTTTAGCACAACTACTTTTTATGCACAATTCCTAATATGAAATAGTATATTAAAGTTCCACCATAATTAAAATTCTCATTTTTATATTTAAAAACCTTTTCCTCTTCAAAATTCCCAATTTTTTACTCTTACGGAAAGCAGCATATTCGGTTTTATTGACCTTTTCAAAAAAGTAATTGAAAACTACATGAAGTGTTTACAGGAAACTATAAAACGACAATAAATATCCTTTAAAAAATAATCTTCTTCCTTTATTTCACTCTTCAACTTATTTATGAATTTCTAGTTTTAATAATTTATCCGTACTTGGTTAGTTATGATTTTTATATTCAAATATATTTAGTTTTATTTTTAACAGCTAAGTCTTTTAGTGATGCAATACGAATAACATATAAATGTAATTCTAAAAGTCAGTCATAAAAAAGTTCTTTTTTTTTTTTTTTTTTCTCTTCATAAGCTTTTGAGAAAAATCGAAATATTTTATTTCAGAAACTAACAAATACATCGTGAGATATGTTTTTTAGAATTTTATGAGTTTTAAAGTCATTTCAACTGCATTTGGAGTAAATATTTGAAATTTATGCTTTTATGTGCTGCGTGATTTTTAGAAACTCTATTCTAGCGAAATTTTTTGTATTACTTTCCCATTTGAAATACTTTTATCGCGAAAAGTATGACAAGTTTTATGTCTTTCAAATCCTGTAGAGCTGTAGTTAAATTTTAAATGTCACTAGTATCGAGAATTATTTTATTAGACAAAAAGTTACATCATCGTTAAAGATACTGCGAATTTGGTAGAAAAAAAAATCGGAAAGACTGACATTTAAAACACGATAACCTCTATTTTTAGTTCCCCATCATACTATAGGTATGGGGAACTTAGGTTCTCGTGAAAATTTTCGATCTCGGATTTTTGACTTTTTTACACGTTTTCAAGTGTGAGGAATCTGAAAATGACAGAATTTGCATGGTGTCCGTCTTTAGGGTGCCTGTTAGTTTGTTAGTTCGTTAGTATTTTAGTGAGTCCGTTTCTGAGTTTGTTAGTCTGTGTACACGATATCTCAAGAACAAATAGCCGCAGAGAAATCAGACCAGTTTTAAAATATTACTTTTGACACTGGCAAGAACCCTATTCATTTGAAACATTCGAATTAGAAACTTAGTAAGTTATTATAAATTTATGATTTTCTTAACATGGGAGAATAGGCCAGAATTTCAGTTAAACGTCCATTAAGTAGAAAATATTTACTGTAAATATGTCAGGACAGTTTTACAATATCAGTTTTGAATTCAGATGGATGGATGGATGGTTGCGTTTTACGTCGCACTAGTGCTGCGCAAATGGGCAATTGGCGACGATCTTTGGCACACACCTAGAGGTGGTCCAGTTTTGGATTCGAAACGAACATAATTAACCATAAACATGCTACTTTGAAAGTTTCGCGAGTTATTTGGAATTTACGAATTTCTTAACGTGGCAGAATAGGGCAAAATTTCACATAAACGTCCATTTTGAGGGATATTTTCATTGTAAAGATGCCAGAACAGTATTTAAATATTATGTAGGATACTGGTATGAATATTATTAACGATGAATTTTCCAATATAAAAATTTCGTAAGTTATTGGAAATTTACGAATTTCTCAACATGGCAGAATAGAGCAAAATTTCACATAAACGTCAATCTTGAGGGATATTTCCATCATACAGATGTCAAACCACTTTTGAAATATTATTTAGGATACTGGCATGAATATCATAGACTATGATTTTTCCAATTAAAAAAATTCGTAAGTTATTTGGAAATTACGATTTACTTAACATGGCAGAATAGGGCAAAATTGAGCATAAAACTCAATTTTGAGGATCATAAATATATCAGACAACTTCAAAATAACATTTACAATACTTGTTTGAACATGATTGACTATAAATATTCTAATAGGAAAATTTCGTAAGTTATTCGTAATTTAAGATTTTATCAACATAGCAAAATTGAAAATTTTCATATAATTATGCATTTTGAGGATTGCTGTATTGGAAATAGTAGCATGAAAACTGAACTCTGAAACTGACTAGAATAAAATAAATTAATAGATTATTATAAAATGAATCTAAGTAAACGATGGATAGCCTATTAGGGGAGGGGGGAGATTTCATTCTGTCACTGTGTCAAGCTTTGGTCAAATTAATTTCTCTTAACATGATTATACTATGTGTCGCAGTAGAAATTTATGAGAACATAAATATGACAGGAAACTGAGCAGAGTCCATCTATTCCAACTAGTTAAGTTGAGTAAGGGAAAAAATTACCTTTTTCGCTTTACCTAAAAGATTTTGTCCGAAGAGGATTAATATTGTCATGGCACGTTTTCGTACCATAGAGGTGAATCTAGAGCAATTCCAATTATCAATTATGTAATTATAGTGAGACAATAAACATTGCGTGCTTCCAATATTCAAAATTGGCTTCACTTACCTAACCATTTAAACTATCGGATCCAAACATACTATCAAAGTAGAACTCCAGAAACCATCGCAATATCAGAAATTCGTTACAAAATCTTTTGAGAGATTTTCACACATTTAGTAATTAACTACGTTGAAAAATTACTAATAACAAAACATAAATTCAGTACGTAAATGATTTGGTCATGTGCTAGCATTGATAATATTTTAGATACCTGCTAATTGACCATCCTTTTAACTCCAATATATATATATATATATATATATATATATATAGCTGAAAAGTTTGCTGCAGAAGTTAAGTGAGTTTTTCGCACGTTTAGAAATTAACTATATTGGTCGGTTACTAAAAAAAACGAAATATTACCCATGCCAGTGAATTTACTAGCACTGGTAATAGTTTAGATACCTAGCATATGATTAACCCTTAATTGCAGTAAAAATAGCTATTTTTCAATTAATATATATATATATATATATATATATATATATATTATTATTATTAAAAATAAATATAAGTGACCTACATAACTTAATAAATAACCTTTTTGAATCAAATTCGAATTTATGTCTTAAGATTAAATGTGTCATAGTATCCATAGTAACTGCCTAATACTAACAGTTACTTTAAATTTTGTAACTGTTTCAACTGGCTGCCTGAAGTAGGATTGTGCGTGATTCCTATTAAAAGAGAATAAAAAAATTAAAAATTATCTTCAAAAAAAAAAAAAAAAAAAAAAAAAAAAAACTTTTCCGACAGTCCATAAATTTCCTATTAGGCTCTAATGCTGTCCTTAAACTTTCTTACTTTTATGATTTTTGCTCCCTGTTTCTGATTAGATCCAAA
The DNA here is from genome assembly GCA_963930645.1 of Salticus scenicus. Taxonomy (NCBI): domain Eukaryota; kingdom Metazoa; phylum Arthropoda; class Arachnida; order Araneae; family Salticidae; genus Salticus; species Salticus scenicus. Next base: position 160,108,236 of record OZ005656.1, on the reverse strand, counting down.
GTTATTTAATGTTTCGTGTTCTTTTACGTTTCTTGTCCCACTTTGGCAGTAAAATCGATTTTCAAGTAATCCCACCCCGTTAGTCATCCCCCTTATGCAGAGGAAGATGCGTGGCTTGATGATAGGTGCTTACGTTCTTCATCATTCGCAATCGAAATGTAACTGTTCCATCCTAATATAGAAACAACACGTCAGCTGATTTAGGAATTGTGACACTGTATTTCATTACATATTAATTATGTAACCTATTGTCAGTTTAATAAACTTCCTCTCATTAATTATTATTTATTTTTCTTATTACTATTACTATTAGTTTTACTTATGTAATCAGTTACTGATCTCTGGTCAATTACTTGCAAATCCTTTTATTATTTAAATATTAATTTCAATTGATGAAATATTAATTTTATTAATTTTTTTTAATTAATGCAAATATACGTGCTGTGTAAATTTTTCTTATTGTGCACGTAATGTAATGAATGTAATGTAAAAATGTATAAAAAAATTAATATGTACTGCAGATTTTAAATGCGTGATTATAAAATATTATCTGGTTTCTTATAATGTAGTTCAATTCAAACTGGGAATGCAGGGTTCTTTATGAATTTACAATTTGTTATGCGAAATAATGATATAATTATGTACCTTTGAAAAATTTTCTTTTCAATAATTTTTATTTTATATACATTAATTAAGTATCGATAGATTTTATTTATCATTTATATTTTTAAGAATTCTTTCTGTCATATTTTTATTTCTGTGAGTTGTAAAATTCAAACTTTCAATAACTTTAACGCCACAATATTTATTTAAAAGTAGCTATTTTTTTTTTTCTCTAGTTTCAATTTTCAATTTTGAAATACATTTTTTCATTATCTCAATATCGATTATTTTTCTGTTAAGGGATCTGAAGTACATCAGCATAATATATATATATATATATATATATATATAGTTATATATGCATATATATAGATCAAGAAAATGGTTATACAAATTAATTCAAAGAACTTGTTGTTTAAAATATTATTATAAAAATGTTTTCTTATTAATTTTAATAATTTATTTTCGTGGTTTGTGCAATTTACACGTTAGCACTCCCTCCTTTATATTTTTATTTATATCTCTCTTTCCAACAAACGGCTTTACTTCCTGACTCAGCGGGGAGATGCTATCTAATGCTGTAATTCCGGTTGCATAGTATCCGGCTTAATACATAGAACCGGACGTTTTATCCAGTCTATTGCAATACGAAGAGTAATAAGTAGGTTGAAACAGAATGTTGATAGCGTGTGTAAATATTGTTGTTTATTAAGTTTTCCCTTTTAGGAGATTAAGAGAATGTGAAGCATATATATTTTTTTCAAATAAAGAATAAATACTTATTTATTACGTGTTGCTTTTACCGCATTTTAAATATTTATTTCTATCTAAGTTTAAATGTATATTTTAACTACATTGTTATTTTTTTAATAAAGACCGTTTTTATGATATTTTCATAAATACTGTCTGGTGTTTTCATTTTTTTTTTTTTTTTTTTTTTTTTTTTAACGTAAGGCAATGTATAAAGTATATTTATTTAGCATATGTAAAAGTTAATATATATATATATAGAGAGAGAGAGAGAGAAAATTCTACAATTTAAGTGCAGTTCAAATTTAATTAAATATGAGATATAAAAATATCTGTCCTAAAACACAGTGCATTGACATTCTTTTGGTTTTCTGTGTTTACAAACAAATTGTGCTATTTATACCATTTTAATTAAGAACCATACCATAGTGAACTGGAATAACATATTTAACATTTTGAAAATAATTACGGACGCTAGACGCAGACAAACGGACAGACAGATAAATCAATTCAAATCATAGTCACTCTTACACTTTATTAAAAGTTATTAAAATCGCTTGATAAAAGGAAAGGACAGTTGCAGCAATTTCCAAATGCAGCCCATAATACACCTGAATATTTTTATGTGTCTCCGTAAATCTTAATTCTAATCATACTGTATTCAATAGAAAACTTTTTATTGTCGTATGAAATTAAATATTATAATGTATATACTTGTTATAGTGTAACACTTGTTATAATGTATGAAATATAATTGTATTTAAATATAGCTTATAGAATTAGTAAATTTATTAAAATTTGTAAAATAAAGTTACTAATATATGGCTTGATGAAATACCACTCATAGAATGCGACGTTTTGGAATTATTTCGGGCCTTCCTGTATACAAGCCAATGGGGGTATTTCCTTCATTGTCAATGCGGATTATTCCATAGGGAACCTGGACAACATATGTCAGTTTCAAGGAATTCCCATGAATATTTACGGTAGGTAGAGCGTAAACAGATCAACAGACATACATACAGAGCAACAGACAGACAAATTGAAAACATAAATGCATTTGAACATTGTCGGAATGTATTAAAAATAAATAAAAAGTTAAGAACATTTTAAAATTCTTTGAGGTTTAGGAAAAAAAAAAAAAAAAAAAAGATAGAAATCTTTAGTATAAGAAAAAAAAAAAAAAAAAAACAATATGTTTAAAAAATTATCGATCTTTTCTAAAGCAAAAACAATGAAACAAAACACTTTTCCTGAAATTTAATTTATGATGATCAAGTTTTTCTTGTAAATGTTGACAACTTAAAAACAATTCTTTTACTTAAAATGAATATTAAAATTCCACAACGTCAATTGTCTTTGGGACATTTAAGCGTCCCTTAAGTCATAAAACATTCTGTTTTCTTCGAAATAATTTCGCTATTTTTAGAGTAAAAGTAGCATATTATTTAAATGAATTCAAGCGTTCAATTTGTGGAAAAAAAAAAAAAAATATTAAATAAAAATTTTGAAACTGCGTTTGATGAAATGAAAAATAATTGCTTCCTTATATTGAAATTTTATGCATTAGAATAAATATGCTGGACAATATAATATATTTCATACCATTAAGATTTTACTTGAAATGCCCGTTAAATGAGAATAATTCAAAGCATTTATTTAAATGGTTTTTGGTAGCAATTTTTTTATTCCTACAGTTATAATAAATTTTGTTATAGATTAAGTGTAGGGGTATATTATGATCAATTGACTACAAAAGAGCTTAAAACTAGGTCTGTAAGAAAGCTTTCCATGTTTTTTTTTTTTTTTTTTTTTTTTTTAAGGGGGATCCTTTCCTGTATTGGAGTAAATTTTGGGAGAAAACTATACAAAACTTCAATCAGATAATCCAACGAGCGCGACCTTATTTTTCACTACAGAATTAAGCTTAGCTCACTATAGAATTAAGCTTAGTTAGGCCGGAAAGCAGGACCTGATTAAGGGGGAAGCTCGTTCTTACCGGAATATTTTTACAATTATCTTTTACTTCATGTCATAGAAATTCCACGCTTTGACGAGGAAATATTTTTTATAAAAAATGAACGGTGTAAAAAAATCCAATTTACTCACCGTTATTAGACACCAGAATTCTTTTAAAATAATTTTAAATGAAAATTTTCTGTTTATTATAGGAGGAAAGTATTCGTTAAAAAATAACGGTGTGAAGAGCGAGCTTCCCCCTTAATCAGGCTCAGCCGGCAAGCACAACTTTTGTTTAAACCCGAAGCCTCTCGACTACCAATCTCGAAGATAGAACCTCTTGGTCACTGATAGAGCAACTATGCTTTATGTTTATAAAAATATTAATATTAATAATAAATGTAATTATTTCATTTGAACATAGATTTTAGAGAAATAGGGAACTATTAAATGCGAAAATAAATATTATAATGATACAACTATTGTTTAGTGTTATTTCTCAACTGTTTTCCACCGTAAATTGACGACCAATGTAAACATATAAATGCTATAACTGATAATACTTTGAAAAAAAAAACATTGTTTATTTATTACATTTCATTTTGAATCAATAGCTATTACGCACAAAAATTTAACTTCTTTTTATATAAAATATAATATTTTCTTTATTGTATAATTGAAAGACACTAATAAAATATTAGATAAACATAAGTAAAAATATTTGATATAAATATTCACTTTTCCGTTATTATTCTTAAATATTCATGATATAGTATTGAAGAAATAAGTCTGGATTTCAATATATTAAGCTCATAACAATTTTTCGAGAAACTTTGTGTATATGATCTGTATTTTACTTTGTATTTAGTTTATGATGTAACTAATATTTTATTACACCACTAACATTTATCTTAACGAAACATTACACGAGCAAACAGAGAAAATGATGTTTACGGAAAAATTTTATGCAATGGTAATATGACGACTGTATATGGTGGACATGCTTTAACATTAAAATTTGCATTTATAACTTTTTTTAATGCTTGTTTCGCTGGGATTTTTTTCTGAGCACTTTATTTCTATAGTAAAGGTTCTTTCATACATAAAACTAAATCGTAGTCTTTTTTCACGGTACTTACTTCATGCATTCCAAATGAGAGTTGATTTATTACTCATATATACTAAGTGCGTCAAGTTCATTTTCTGTACGAATGAAGAACTAATCTTGGCAAAAACCCAAATTCAGTGAGTGTAGAATTACCATTAGAGTACATAAGCATACTTTCATCATATCCGGAAGTTAAAATGGAGATTAAGTAAGCGTAAAAAAGAAAAAGGAAAGTACACTGAATCTAGCAAAAAAAAAAAAGATTTTGATAAAATTCTGGCAAAAGCAGAAGTTAGTTTAATATAGAGGGATATCAGTTTTATTTATTTATTTTTTTTTTCAAATTATAACATCGCTTTCAAATTATTCAATTAAATTTTCGATAAATTTTCGATTTCGATAATTGTCCAACTATCGTAAAACTGGTATCGTAAAAATCCGTAGATTGATACCGTCCTGGAAAAAAAAAATGAAAATTTTATAAAGATATCTTTTAATATTATTACGAAATTTGTATTTTTTGCATGAATTAAGACAGACATATATGTTCTTTGTTACAATGTTCTTCAAAAAATGTTGCGCAGATTACTGCTGAAGTAATTCTTTCTCTCTCCCCCCTCCCTTACGATATGATGTTATATCAATGAAGAAGAGTATATAACATAATATTATATAATATATATGTTTAAGAGTTTATAATAAATAAAAATAATTACACTTTATTTATTACACAAGTCGAAGATGAATTTTTTCTTCAGGTTGAAATGTTTATGCGATGTAATTTTGGATACCGATTAAGGAAAAACTATGCAAAAATTTCAGTCATGTACAATTTTGACAAAAAATGAGGTTGTTTGAGGTGAAAGCTCCACTTTTTCAACTCTCATCTAAGTTACTTCTCGGTAAATCTGGGTGATGTGAATAAAAAACAAAGAGAGCTATTTCAACAAGACATCAAAGAAATGTAGTGGAGGTATCTGGAACGATAGATTGTGAACGTGTTAGTAGTTTATTGTTGAATACTTGATAGAGAATTCCAACACCTCAAGACTTTCTAGTCTCACATAAGGAAAAAAGCTCTAAACGGAGCTTAGATGTAAAGAAACACATTTAAAAGATAATGTGTAAATAATAGTATATTCAAATGGATTTTTATAAATAAATCGTTTCGAATTTGTTATAGCCTTTGAATGATTTCTTGAGATATCACCCTTTCTTTGTGGAAACTCTTCACTTGATTGGAAAAAAAAAAACACCATTTCTGAATTCAGCGCATCAAAATACATTACAGACACCCAACGCAGTGCAATAAATAAATAAATAAATAAATAAATAAATAAAATAAAATAAATAAAAATAAATAAAAATAGGATTTCTCAGCCCTGTGTTTTTATTCCAATTTTAATAATCTGTTTATTTTTATTTATTTATTTTTTTTTTCAAAGTATACCTAAGATTATTTTGATTTAACTGATTAAATACAACATTTGATAAATTTTTGACAAAACAGAAATATTATCTATTAGAAATTTTATTTCAAATATTGAATACTATGGTTTTCAAGTGAAACTACAACATTACCAAAATAAATATATTTAAAGTATCAGTTGGATACAGAAATTAATGAGATACAGAAATTAATGAAGCATATAGAAATTTTACCTGCTTTTAAAATTAATCAGTACGCTGTAAAAAATTCTGTTATAAAAGGGAGAATTTCTCGATTTTTCCTACAAAAAATTCTGTTTTCTAAAACTAGACATAAAATCGTAGGAATTCTTTGAATTCCAAAACCGATTCAATCAAAAACCTTCTGTAAACAATAATGAAATATCTAACTCTTTACACTGAGGGAAAAAATATACATATATATATATATATATATATATACTGATTTCATATAGGATGAAAAAGTGGTCATTTTTTAAATACCTAAACTAGAAATATAGATTTCCGAGCTATGCACATAAGGCACGCAAATAAACTGAAAAGACGAAATGATCGAGAATTTCTAGTCTACACATTTCTAAATGGTTAAACAATATTTTAAATATTTTGTATCTTTTGTATTGCGAATAATTATCTCTTGATTTTCTAGAATTGGGTCATATACCAAGATTACAGTTGGTGAAACGCGCCTCTTGTACTCGCATTTATTTGCAGAGATATTTAAATAAATTTGTCCTCGATAATATAAGCAAACGTTCTATAATTCCAATAGGGGTTTCTAGAAATCGCTTTCAAAGGGGACTAGAATTTATTAGGATGGCATGGAACTATTTTTTCTAGAGTCACAATTTAGATTCTAGATACCAGTTACAGAATTTTTTCTCACTGTAATGATGCTTAATTCGATACTTTTGTTAATAAATTTCGCAGCGTACGCAACGATACATAGCAATTTCAATGAAAAACATTGTAATCTTGTTTCTAACTTTTCTTGTTAGGAAAGAGAAAGAGAGAAAATGCTTTCTAAATATGATTTTGCTCTTTAATAGCTATGAGAAAAATTGAAAAGAAACAATAAAATTTCTACCTAAATAAACCTTTTCGTCAAAAAATAAATGTATTCGTAAATTTAAATGCTTTTTTCATGTCCATCTTTTATTTTCTTCGTCGCATGGCATAATGTGATGAAGAAATAGATATTTTTTGTTGTATAGAAGAGGTGCAGAATACACTTATTATTGGTGAAATTTCTGGATTTTGTGAAGAAACCATTTGTCAATAACTTTTGATTTTCTAATTTTTTACCGATGTCAAACAGCTGTTAAACAGTCAAAGTTTATTTCTTCTGCAATAGTTATGATAGTTTTATGTGTATCAAGGACAATAATAAAAATTCAATTGGTTGTCATCAGTCGCAGACGGATTTTGACGATGCTCCTCATCTTAAGCCCCCCGTTTCCTTTACGAAATTTTGGTACTAATGTTGAACTGTACATTCGTTGGCATTTCCCTGACCTATCCCTTGGTTGATGTTCCAAGTATTTTCTACCGCTTTATGTCCAAGTTTTAAATGATATTGTATAATTAGGTGAGCTTGCTTTCTTTTAACCGTGACTTTAACAACCTAAAAAAGTAACAAAAAAAAAAAAAAAAAGTGATAACAAAACAATTAGTATCAATCAAACCACAAAATTTGCTCTTTAAAATTTCACATTGCAAAAACATAGTTAAATAAAAGTTTATTCTAAAATAAACATAAAAAAAAAACCAATAATTTTGGTTTGTTATTTTAACATAATCAAAATTTATCCTTATGTAGACCTTAGTAAGTAAAAAGCAAATAGGCTATAACGGTGAAATGAGAAATAATCTTACAGGGAGTCTAAAATGTAATATATTATTATTTGGATAAACAATCAGAATTAGACTGAGTTTTACGCCAATATGAATCTCAGTTTAAATGGTAGCAATAATAAATATGTTTTCTCCGTAAACTTAAAAAATAAGATTTCACTTATTATTCAATTTTTAGTAGGCCTAACTTGTGCAAAAAGCCTTTTTTTTTTTTTTTTCCCAAGGATAAAATCACGAGATTATTTAATCAGTAAATGCGGTATGCACCGTTTCCCAAATTTTTTTTTGAATCATTGCATATATTTGTTTAAAATTTTTATTGGTCACATATACTAGGTAACACATGTGTCGTATAAGGTTGCCTGCCTACCTTTAAAATGCAATTTTCGGTGAAAAATCCGATTTTCTATTTTTGGTTTAGTATTAAAGCCTGATATTTTAATTTTCTAAATCGGTTTCAATTTTGTTTCTATCATGCTTAAAATTTGAGTAACAGGCATTTCAATATTAGTCACCTGCAAGTTTTTGAAACCGGAAGTGACCATAAATATTTGTTTACATAAATGTTTTACTCACTATAAGCATCAAAATTTGTTGCATAATATAAAATGAATTTAAAACAGAAAATAAAAAAACTTTGAAATAAATCAGGAACTTTTAAAAATCATTTGTTATTTAATAGGTAAATTCTGGTTTTTCTCAAAATGAGATTTTTAACATTTTGCTTTATCGCAAAACGTCCTAACTCCAAAAGTTATAATTGAAACGTCATGAAACCTTGATAAAATACTCTAGAAGAAATGTTTCAGGAAGTACTGAAATGAATCTAGTTAAATTATTTTTTGTTTTTTTATCGATAGAATTTATGAACTGCCATATATATTTTCATGAATTTTCAGCTTGTAAAATATTAACTTCTCTAAAATATTAAGTAACATGGTTATAGTTTTGAGAGTAGTTCACTCTCTCAAGAACCTTTCAATAATCAAAATAAAATTTACAGAATAAAAATACTTTTATTTACATTTGACTTACACTGAGAAAAATTTCTGTAACTGACATCTAGAATCTAAATTGTGGCTCTAGAAAAAATAGTTCCATGTCATCCTTATAAATTCTTATCCCTTTTGAAAGGGAGTTCTAGAAACCCGTATTATAATTCTAGAACGTTCGCTTATATTCTCGAGAGCAAAGTTATTTAAAAATCTCTGAAAAATAAATGAGACCACAAGAGGCGGGTTTCAGCAACTATAATCTTGGTTTATCATCCAATTTTAGAAAATCAAGCGAGGGTTTCTCGCAATACAAAAGATTCAGAATATTCAGAACATTCAGAATATTATTTCACCATCTAGAAATGTGTATACTAGCAATTCTCGATCATTTCATCTATTCAGTTTATTGGCATGCCTTATGCGCATAGCTCAGAAATCTATATTTCTAGTTAAGGGATTCACAAATTGACCACTTATTCATTCTAGATGAAGGCGGTATATTTTATCTCTCAGTGTATGATGTTTTGAAAAAGCAATGAAATGGCAAATTTTATGTATATTTTAAGCCTAAATATCAAAATATTTTAAAATTTGCATATTGTTCCATGTTATCTACTGTTTTTAACTATATTCTATTATATATTGCATATAAATAGGAAATTTTTAAATTATTAAAAAAAGATCCCTTCCGACACTAGGCAGGCACCTGACGTTGTTCACAGGAAGTTTCAATAAAAAGATATATTTTTCGCATTATCAGTTAAATAAAACTGTGATATCTTTTACTTTTATTTGAAATTCAGAAAATCTAAAACTGTTTGAAGAAAGATCTTAACTGTTATTTATATATATATATATATATATATATATATATATATAAAATGCATGTATATATATATATACTCTTGAAACTAGTATTTATACACTATTTATTCCTTCCTTCCTTCTTCTAGTAATTAAGAAGAAAAAAGACTTAATTGTGAAATATTATTTCTATGAATCACTAATTTCCTAACCAAAGAGTACTTAAATTGCAATATTTTTCTCTTATATTTATGGACCCCCTTCGAATATTGAATCCTCGGGGATATAAATTGTGTTTTAATGTATCAACTTTTTGTCAGACTTTTGCATAGTTCCCGATATTTTCACAATTGCACGCAAATACACCATTCAACTACCAGCAGAGGGATTTGTTATTTTTCTGAACACGTAATGTCTAATGGCGTGTATTTTAGCGCAGTTTATTGAGTGATGTTTCAGGGATTTGTGTGAAAAATTGTATGAGACTAAATTTTAAAATCGACATTTTTGTTTATTTATTCTGTGGATTTGTGTTGCATTAAAGTAATTCTATGTTTAAGTCGTGATAGTCTACAAACAAAATAATTTGAGGATCATTTCTGAATATAAATAAGTCAGAGCGCGCTTTTATAAAAATATTCTTTTTTTTTTTTTTTTTTTTTTTTAACTGAAAAACGTTTTTTAAACATCGATAAAGCTTGGAGAAATGTATTATATACTTTATTTGTATAAGTATTACAATATGTAAATAAATAAACAAAACAATATATTAAAATTATAACTGATTTATTTAGTCACTAACACAATTTAGGACGAAACAAGCAATAATGCTCAAACAAAATATCAACTTATATCAAATGTCAATATACATATCTACAAATCTATCTATCTATATATATATATATATATATATATATATATATATATATATATATATATATATATATATATATATATATATATATATATATATATATATATATGTAGCTGATGTTGAAAATGATACCGTATTAGTATTATATTAATGAAACAAAACTAAATGTTTTAAAATAATATACCCATTAAAATCTTTTATATTTATAAAACATTTTACATTTAATAAAAGGTCTTTTATATTTAGTAATGTAAAATATGAAACAAAAAAACTGAGCTTTCTAATACCCTTTATCATATTTATCCGCAAAAACAACGAGAACAGCAACAAAAATTAGATATTGTAAAAATACTGTTTTTTATAGAACTCATATTTATTTATTTATTTTAAGTATTGCTCTACGATATTAAAACATTAAATTAGTTTGAATAATTAAAATTTATTAATTATCAAATTAAATAAGTAATATTTTAGTTAACAAAATCTATGAAACACGTTACATCTTATTATTTTATATTAAGTAAAAAGAGTTTTATATTTAGTAATATAAAACATGCAACAAACAATTTAGCTTTCTAATGGCCATTATCAACCTTATCCACAAAATCAACAAAAACAAAAACAAAAATTAAAGATTGTAAAGATATTGTCGTTGTACAGGATATAAATACAGGAATGGAACATCGGTACAGAACCCATAGCACAACCAATGGAATATTTTTTCCCCCTTAAAATAACGATATTATATGTACAGAAATTTCTTAAACAAATACCGGTATCAGTTCTGCGTCAATGTTCCATCCCTGAAAACATAAAACCTTTTTTTTTTTTTTTTTTTTTTTTTTTTTTTTTAATCCCTTTTAAAAGTTGCTGTATGATATTAAGAATTAAGTTTGCTTGAAATATTTAAATTTATTAATTATCAAATTAAATAAGTATTATTTTATCAAGAAAATTTATGATTGATATTATACCTCACTATGAAATATCTAGTAATGAAGTTTAGGGAAAATAATTCAGCAATATGGTAAAAATTTTTGATTCAATAAAATTTACACATTAATTTTTCAAATTATGTTTAACATTTTAATCATTAACTATGAAATAATGAAAAAGAAAGAAAGAAAGAACAAGATGCATTGAAGAGTTATTTTTTTTTTATTTATTTATTTACTTTTTACTTTTTATTTATTTATTTTTGCAGAGGTGTATTGATTTCGCGTACAATCTGTAAACAATGAATAGGAAAAAAAAATGAAGTTTTTTAATTCTCTTTTGCTATATATATATGTGTATAAGAAGAAGGAGTACGATAAAATAAACAATAAGCAATTTTTGTTTCTTTGTTTGTTTTCTTAATTTTCTTTAAATTTTTACAGAAACGAAATTTGTAATTCATAATTTCTTATTTATATGTACAATTATATGCATTTGCAATTTCTCATGTTTTTATTAAAAGTAGAAAACGATTATTTAATATTCTTTAATGAATACTAATAACATTTAAAACATTAAATATTTTAGAATTCAGTTTTAGTTAAAATATTAAAAGAAACTGGACATATATGTATTAACACTGAATATATCATATTTAGTATTCAGCATTCATATACTTAGTATTCCATAATAAATCGAAATATAATAATCATTAATACCAGCATAAATCATTGCATGGTATTAATGATTATAAATAGTGATATGAATGGTATATAGCTGAATAGTTATTGCATTTTCAGTCCTACTTTTTAAATATTTGTACATTTTATTTATATCTTAGCCTGGGCTAATATAAAAATTACTTAACTTTTAAACATTGTGCATAGTAAATTGAAAGATATCATTTGTAAAAAAAAAAAAAAAAAAAAAAAATTGGAGACTATCAAAACTTATGTAATTCAGGGAATATGTTGTATGTAACAGTATATTATCATTATTCAAGGTGCACAATTGTAGCTATTTAAATATAATATATATAAGCAAGCAAATAGAATAAATATCTGAATATTGGAAATAGTTTAATCTACAATGCATTATTTTGAGATTTACGCATATGTTTTATACCAGTCGTTTCTAACAATATTCATTGCATTATTCAATTGCAAAACAAAACACTATAACAATACGAAAAAGATTTATCTAGGAAAATAATGGTACGAAAATTAATGGGAATCATGTACCTAGTGTTACGGTAATGCTCAGTATCTGAATCAATCTACTTAATGTTATAAATACTTTTGAAATATTTAATTCTTAAAGAATCCTTATTTCTATCGTCAATTTGTTGCTCTTTTTTACTTAATTACTTTTTATAAAAATATATTATCAATTTTTACGATATAGTTTTTATTCCATGAAAAGGTTTTAAAAGTAGTTAGTGAATCATAATAAAACTTCAGGATATAATCAGTTTATAGATGGAGATAGTTTTCTTTTCATTAGATTTATTAGAAAATAATGCGGCGCAAAACCATAAAACTACAGCACTTCACTGAAAGGAAAACTATTTTTATAGCAGGAAAAAAAATCTTACAAAAACATAAAAAAAGAAAAAATGGGAGAGCATTTGCGATATAGAAAAAAAAAAAAAAAAAAAAAAAAAGAGAGAATTTCTAATTAATATAATCGAATAATCAAAATTTATAAGAACAACGAAACGAATTAAAAAGAAATCCAAAAAGAAAAGGAAAAAAAAAATCTTGCAATACTGTTCTTTTCATGTCAGACCTTTTTTCCTTCTACATTTATTCCTCAGTGACATTATTTTTCACTTCAAATCGATAATTGATTAATCCTAAAAGCTGCTCTTAAAAGTTGATTTTCTTTATTTTGTGTCTTTCTTTTTAACTCAATTGTCATTATGTGCAACTGATAAAAAAAAAAAAAAAAACAAGCCTTTCTAGAAGAAAAAAAAAAAAAAATCCCAAAAGAAGTTGGGCAAAAACATAACAACTAAATCCGATGTCTTTCAAAGTATACTGAAGTCGTTATCGCGGACTCCAGAGTTTCCTTTGAATAGTATTGTGCCTTTTTAGGTGAGGGGTTTAGGGAATTTTCATTTATTGTATCTAGATTTCTTATTTAAGTCACTTTATTGTTATCGATAATCCACCAAAAGGTTTTTAAGAGACAAAGGAATTACTGAAACTTTTAAATACAATTCGTTGTTTAGTTTCGGAGGCGTAAGTTGTCGGAACAAGAAAGAAAATAAGCAACAATGGATTTCGGTGAAATTGAAAATAATAAAAATCAGCGATAAAAAGTTTGATAAAAATTCAATTTATACTGAGTTAATTTTATTTAAATAACAATATAAGAAATATTATCTTGGGTATTACATTTTTTCAGAAAGATAAGTGAATTTTCCCTAAACGAATTTTTAATACAATAAGTCTTTTAATTCGAAAGCTAATTTAGAATAACAGTTTTTCTTCTTTCACACATAACATTTAAAATTAAAAGTTAAGCTTATCATTAATTATAATAATAAACAAATCTCAAGTGATTCCATTTGAATTTTCGAACATTTTTTTTAGGATCTGAATTTCCGATTTTCAAGAACAAAACGCGTACATTCGTGCGCATACAATAGAAATTACCTCATATTAAAATCTGCAAGCAGTAAATAACTCAAAATTTGTTAAATAATCAAACTCTTCTGTGTCTTCGAAAATTTAAAAAACTTGTCTATCGATGAGCTGTAACTACCTCTCCATATCGGTTCGTATTAAACATATTGGGTTGTTCGGAAACTAATTTCGTTTTTCTCAGCAGAGGATTTAATTGTATTTTTTTCACACCAATTAAGCTTCATTACTATTATATATAGGGAAAGCTGATATAAGAAGGCTTGCTTGTAAAAAAGTTATTCTTTTTCTGCTCAACAGATTTTTATTAGTGCCCTATCAAATAAAGAAAATCGGAAGCGACATTTTCGGCATATTTTATTTTTGCTATCAAAAAGGCGAAAATACTGTCCTATGTGTATACAGAAAATTTATTTAAAGAACCAGCGTCCAAATTGGTTTACCAAATTTTGTTCCGGCAATTTTGACGTTGAAGATGCATTACGTTCTAGAAAACCAGTTTATGCTAATGATAATAAGACAAATTAAAGTATTGATTTATGAAAACAGCCAAATAACAGCTCGTGAGATCGCTATGAAACCGACCAAAGTGGAGAATATATAATTCAATAAAATATTTATACAATATAAGAAAATCGTCTTTCATTTTCAAAGGAAAAAACGAAATTACTTTCCAAACAACCCAATACATTCGTATTTTTGACACCTTAATATATATATATTTTCGCTTAGTGAAATAAATATATGTATTGCCATGCACTGAGACTGTGTTGCCAGATTTTGGGATTTTTTTTATTCGATAGTCCCCAATAATTTTGAGAAGTAATATTTGATATACATAAAAGAGGAATCGTTTCAAAGAATTGTCTATAATGTATATCAAATATCACTTCTCAAAATTATTGGTAACTATTGAATAAAAAAGTCGCAAAGTCTGGCAACTCTACACTGAGAAAACAATTCTGTAATTAACAACTAGAATCTAAGTTGTGGCTCCAGAAAAAATAATCCCATGTCATCCTTATAAATTCTAGTCCCCTTTGAAAGCGAGTTCTAGAAACCCCTATTACAATTTTAAATCGTTTGCATGTATTATAGAGGTCAAACTTATTTAAAAATCTCTGCAAATAAATGCGAAAAGAAAAGGCGAGTTTTAGCAACAATAATCTTGGTTTATGACCCAATTCTAGAAAAATAAGTGGGAATTTCTCGCAATACAAAGGCCTCGTAATATTCAGAAAATTCAAAATATTGTTTTACCATCCAGTAGAAATTCTTGATAATTTCGTCTATTCAGCTCATTGGCATGCCTTATACATATAGCTCGGAAATCTATATTTCTAGTTTAGGGATTTAGAAAGTGACCACTTATTCGTTCTAGATAAAGGTGGTATATTTTTTTTTCCTTAGTGTTTGGGTTTACTACATCATTATGACAAGCAATAATAATAACAATAATAATAATAATAATAAAATAGGGGGTTGGAAAACGTTTTACGTCTTGTAAATGTAAGGTGCAATATCTAGCAATTTAGTGTTTTTACTAATGTTTTACTATGCGAAATAACTACTGCTTCACTCATGTTCCACAATGCATACGATCTATATTAAAACTTCTTTACTTATGCTGTATGGACATTTTGAAACAGTTTCTGTCCTCTTTCATACACAAATAAATTTCATACTTCTCAGACTGGAAAAAGGATCTATCCTTGTATTTTGAAAATTTGCACATCGCATTTGATCTTACCATAGAGATAAATGTTCAATACTGCCCAATCGAATTGGGATGCCGAGAACATCTGCGGAATGGAAAGTCCACTTCGTTTCTTCTTGTTCAATTTATGCTGAATTTTATTGTTGAGGGGTCGTCTGCAGTGTCTGATAGTCTTGTTTAGTTTGCAGAGTAAACCAGCAACTGCATTTTTGAAGTGAACCGTTGGAATGGGCAAACTTGTCTTGTGTCTCCAAAATATCCCTATGGTCATATCAAGTAGAGGCTGCAACATTCTCATTCGCCTCTTCTTGGATCGATTCATTATACAGTGATAGCCTAACATGGAATTCAGGAGATCAATCTCTTCCATACATTCGTTATTAATTTTTACGGTGTTTGGATATGGAATCTGCTGAAATTCTTTTTTTAGATTTGAAGAAACGTTCTGCTTCCACAACTAGCTTGCTTCCTGCAAATCATGATGGCAAGCATAGAAATATATTGCCGTATAAGCGATTGCACATAGCTCCACAGCATTGACAGTTGCAAAAATTTCAACAAAATCTCCCCTCCTACTTTTTTTCGTCATCGTTGATTCAGTTGCCATATAAACTGCTCCAAATCTTATTAAACCTAACAGTTTCTGGTGCATATAATTTCCTTTTTTTCTGATACACTTGAAATTTTATGTTGTTGAACCAAGTTGTTCAAAGAAAATTGTTGTTGAAACCCGAATAAACTACTACGTCAGAAACGTCAAAGAAAAATATTGGAAATGCATGTTTTGGTAGCTTAAAGCGTACCGTCTTCAGTACAAAAAGGATTCTGAATCAGGAGAAGTGCTCGTATATATAGGAGAGGGCCGGATTTAGTTTAACCAATAGGATTACGGGAAAGGTGGGGAGAGTGGCCAATAGGAATTCAGGAAAGTTAGCTGTGTAAACAGTAGAAAAATTAAGAAAATGTGGACTGAATATAAAACTTCCAACAGTAAGACAAATAAGGAATAGCGAAATCACAATTTACAAGGTTTTTAAAATTTTTATAAATATGAAAAGCTTCAAAGAAATCTAGTTCATGAATGGATTTATTTCTGCAAATGCCAAGTCTCCTGTTATTATTAAAATTGTTGTTGTTCAAAGAAAATTGTGTAGTTTATGTTAATGGAATTGTGCGTAAAAGAGGAATAACAACATTTCCATTAACACCAACATCTGGTTCATTTAGAAGTAGAACATTACCAGAAACACCAATAAATATTTCAAAGTCATCACTAAACACCTATTTACGAATGAGAACGAACACTTTATAGCCCCACTTTACGTTAGAAGCCTTACTCTCTATCCAACTGAACTAACGGGCTACTTAACAAGATTTTATTTTATGATAGAGCTTCTGTTTTTGAATAGGATGATTTGTACAGTGATATACAGTTTCCTTTTGGGTCAATTAGATCGAGGCATAAAAAATGAACCTCAAACTGACATTATCTAATTTTTCTTAATTTAGAAACACATTTAATATAAATTGATGCAAACATGCAGATATTTTATAAAGATAACTTTTTTGTTCGCAAACACAGTAGATTAAATGGGTTTGTTCAAAACTCATTTTCAAATAAACAGTTTTGAAAATGCGTTTTGAAAAATTTTCGAGTTAGTGTGAAATTGACACAGCTGTCAATTTCACACTAACTCATAGATATATTTTATAATACCAATTACAAATTGAACCTTACACTCAACTCATCTAACTCTTGAAAATTTAAATATAGTTTAATATAAATTCATGCAAATATAATTGTATATAACTTAAATAACTTACAAATATGTCTCTATCCTTTACATACATATACATTTAATTAAAGAAGATTAAATTAATTAAATTTTAATTTCATTTAATAAAAAAAAAGCGTTTTTAAGCACTTCTCGCAACTCTTCGTGAATTAAAAAATAATATATAACACCAATTCCAAACTGAATCTTAAACCGAATTCTCCCAATTTTTCTTTATTTAGAAAACGCTCAATATAAATTGATACAAATATAATTACAGAGATTTTAAATAACTCATAAAGATATCTTTTTCTTTGCATGCACAGTTAATTAAAGAAGACCATTCAAAAACCATTTTCGAAATAAGCGTTTATAGACGCGGCTGTCAACTTCACACGAATTAAAAAAAAACGGAAATATTTATGAGTCACGCAATCTATTTCGAGGATTTTCAAACCATCTGGACATTTCCTGAATCTTTCAATAAACATTTTACGGTAAGAGGTTGGATGTCACTGTTCTCTCCTTTTAGGAAAAATGACAGATTGTCATTAAGTATGTTAGAATTATTCATTCGTGTGTAACGGAGATTTATTTGTTCTATCTAATAAATATTTGGTTTATTTTACTTTAAAATAAATCACTTTTCATGAAAAGAAATATATTAGTCTATTTGGAATTACTTTGATAAACATTACGGAGTGAATAATTTTTTTCCTTAATTATTTTTCCTCAATTGAAATTGTAATTTTTTTCTCTTTTGATAATTCAGATAGCCGAGAAATGCTAGGTTCTATACCAGGTCACGCTCATTGATGTAGCCATAAGATTTTTTCATGATTTGAATAGTTTTTCATGCTTTGAAAATCACGTGAACATTGTCTGGAACAGTCTAAGTAAGATCCCATGGAGAGTATTTCACAACGTTTTTTTAGAATAAATAATATTATAGTTTTAAAAAATTAAAGAACACGCTTTCATAGAAATGTGAACTAAAAAGCACAAAATATCTATCTTAGTATTAAAATGCAGGGAAAGAGAAAATCGAAACACCATAATATTTACATACATTTAAATATTTAATTAAAATTATTTAGAATTAAACAAAACCATTTTTAAAAAATCTCCCCTGTTTGGGCTCGAACGCTGGACTTTTAAGTTCGTAGCGCGGAGCTTTACCTCTCAGCCACATCGCTCACGTAAGGAAAGTCTTTTTTTACAATATAGATTTTTTGTTTGCTCCCAGAGCGGTTACAAACATACATACAAACATACATACAGGTGAAGCTAATAAAAGCGTGTTAAAAAACAGTCGGCGATATCCGTGTTACACGTGTACCTTTATAAGACAAGCTTATTTGTTTTCATTAATTATTATTATTATTATTATTATTATTTTATTATTAGTACCAGTTAATCAAAATCAAAAAATTACAATAAGTAAATATTTAATCAAATGTTAATAAATCATATTTCTGTTTATGTAGTAGATATAAATTGAACATAATTAAATACTTTCAGTTGTTGTAAAATTCATTCTTAGGAAACTTGGTAAGTAAATACCAAAAAATTCAAAATCATGTAGGTTTCACTGGTTTCGGATAGAAATAGTTATACACGATTCCTATAATAATAATAATAATAATATTAATAATACTAAACCCCTAGGCATGAGTGCAGTACAATAGAAAAATACATAAATTGAGTACATATGTTAAAATAATAGGTGAGACGACTTTTTACCATCAGAGGCCACGTTGAAATTAGGCAGTAAAAATAAAGTCTCATGATTTGAAGTACCTATAAATGCGACTTTTGTAAAATTAGAGTTTTTGTAGAGTTTTATCAACTTTTTTCGCATTATACATAACAATAATAATAATGAAATATTTTGTTAACATAAAATGTTTCAATATAAAATACTTTTTTACTTACACAAAGGTAATAACTTTTATAACATTAAATTTAATTATTAATATTTTTAAATAAACAATTACATAATGTAATATGTAATTGTTTTTGTTGTAATTTCATCATGTATAAAATTTGTAATACCTTGTTTCATTCATTGCAATTAAAACACGCTTTAAAATATTCTACTATCAAAATCCAGACTAAGATTGTCATTTGGGATAAAAGAATACAGATAAAAAAGAAATAAATGGAAATTAAATAAATATAAATTAATGTTTTCATACTTACGGCCTTTTCTTTAACTTAAAAAAGCACTATATATATGTATATATGTATATATTATTATTTTTAATTTTTCTTTTAAAGATAAGCTAGACTAAATTATTATCAATTTTTCTTTTAAATCCACAATCAACTGATTGGAAAAAAACCATATTTATTGAAATTTTATTTTTCCGACTGAGTGAAAAAAAATGCCTGGACCGGGAGTCGAACCCCGGATCTTTGACTTACAAGGTCAAGGCTCTACCAGTTGAGCTATCCAGGCCGACAACTGGTCAGAAATTGTATTTATTTCCCATTGTTTAATGGTGTTTTCCATTACCTGCGGCTTATTTCTGTTGAGCTATCTATATGATAGACCAGATATTTCTGCCAAAAAGGTTGTCTGAGTGAGTAATGCTGACCGGTTGTCGGCCTGGATAGCTCAATTAGTAGAGCCTTGACCTTGTAAGTCAAAGATCTGGGGTTGGACTCCCGGTCCAGTCATTATTTTAACTCAGTCGGAAAAATAATATCTCAATAAATTATTATCACTCCAACATTTAATTTGCATAACACTCGCATGTTCATCTAAAATATGAATACTTATGAAATATTGTAACATCTTGTAAAATGTTACTGATGTTAGGTCGAGTATAGTGCAGTGAAGAATATCGTTAAATAAGTATGTAAAAAAAGAAAGAAAAAAAAAGAAAAATTCATATTTACCAATTTAAGGTAAAACTAGGGGAGATTGCGCGGTTGGAGAGATTGCGCACATAGGGGATCGGCAGGAAAGACTACAATGGGCGCTCTGAAACTCCAGGTAGTTTTACAGTTTCGATAGTGGAGTGCCCACTTAAATGTGCATGTCCCTTGCTTGAACAGTCTAAGATTAAACGTGGTTATTTTGCTTCGTTTTCAAAAATGTTTGCTTACATTTTAAAAACCTTTTCTAGGACGTTTTATAACGGTAGCATTACAAAATATTTTTAAATTAAACGATTTCCCATGGACCCGTTTATGAATTTTATATATGGCAGGTGGTTGCATGAAAGTTTCATTATTTATAACAACGAGTGCAACGATTATAGACAACGACAGATTAGGCCAACAAATAAGAAACCATTCAACCTTAAAAGGAACTTTATTAATTTTAAGTTAAACATATTATCTAGCAACTAAATGTTACTTTTTATTATCTAGTCTTGTTTTTTTATCGGCTTCTTTAATATATTTTCTTTAATTAAAAATGTTTAATCCTTTTTAATTTTTTTAATTGTTAAATTGAAATATCTACGCGTAATACAACAATATTTGTTTACAGAAACCTTATACCAATGTCATTTAAGTGTAATTAGCATCGTTAACAATTCAATTGTACTTAAAATTAAGCGCAATCTCTCCTAACCTTTAACGAGAGATTGCTCAAAATAGCTCTCTTGATTTTATTACAGCTGTTGCTTTAAATTATAGTATAACAACAAAATAGTAATGAAAATGCGTAGAAGAAGAATCACTTAAAAGCTATGCACCAACAGTTTAGCAAAAAAGTAAAATTCAGTATTTTTTTTATAACGTTTTGTTGAATTGTGCGCAAACAATCCTAACTTTACCTTATGCGTTTTTTTGATATTGATTATTTTTATCTAAAAAATCATTGTTTTCCTTATTTTGCTTATTGCATTGTTTTCCTTCTTTTTTTCAAGCTTAGAGGAAGATCATTATTCACAAAGCGTATGTATACCAAAAAACAACGAAATTGTTTGAATCCTTTAATAGAACAGAAAAAAAACCCCTGATATTATGCTTTTTTTTTTTTTTTTTTGTTCTCTTTTTTGTGTTTACGAAGTTTCCCACAGTACACGCAATCTTCCAAATTGTTGTATAGTGTATATTTAAATTGGCGCACAAAATTGATCTAAATATAACAATAGATATGCAGTTTTTATCAAAAATTTATTTGACAAAAGTATGCATTTTATAGTTAACGATAAAAATAAACAAAGCCTTTTGCATTACAAACTTTAAACGTTGCATGGATATAGCGTGTTCGTGTATCTAAAAAAGAAGATGTTTATAACAGTTCACAAATATGGCATTTTATATACATTGTCATCGATATCAAAAAGTCAAAGCGTCCGTTTACTGTTTGAATTTACAGCTATACATGCATATGAATGTAAACATGTTTGTGTGTGCGTGTATGAAAGGTATCCTTGTGAAAATAGAAGTTAAAGGGAGAAAAATATAATTTAAAACTGCAGTGATATTTTTTTTTTTTTACTTTTTAAAATAATGTGTAATATTCATACATGATGAGTTAAAGGGTAAAAAATATAATTTAAAACTGCAGTGATTTTTTTTTCTTCTTATTTTTTTTTTTCTTTTTAAAATAATGTGTAATATTCACACATGATGAAACAGTTTTATAAGACAGGTTTGAGGAAATATTAAGTATTTTCAGAAAGATTTGTAAACATAAAAATGTTGTATTAAATACAGATAATAAGGATTATTGTAAAATTATTTTTAAAGGTTTTTTGAATTTTAAATAAATATAAAAAAAAAAAAAAAAAGGTTTTAACCTTTAAGGCTAATCGTGTATTAGAAATTTTTAATAATACAGCTCGGCATGAAACTTGCCCCAACACCATTTTGGCAAATTGTTATGTAGAATGGCCTCCTGAATCCGAATATGACGTTTATTTTGCCCTGTCACCCACCAATTTTTAGGGATGGCCACCTATTTTTATCACTTTTCGGTAATTTTATAGCTATAAATTTTATTTTTAGGGAGGGGGGGGGGAGGATTATTTTAACTGTTAAATATCTTCTCAGGGGCTACAGAGTTGGAAAATTCTAAAACATTAAAATTTGCGGCAACGGAAAAATTTAGGGGGGATTTGCCACTGAAATTATGTATTGCATTTCTTATATTTTTTTTTTTATTTATTATTAATGTTATTTATTAAACATTATATATATGTGTGTGTGTGTGTGTGTTTTGTTTTAAGTGTAAAATTATTATTATTATTATTATTATTATTATTATTATTATTATTATTTTCATTCAATTGGCCATAAAATTACAGAACAGTGATAAAAATTGGGGGAGGGAATGGTGTCCCGAGAAAACGGTGGATGACTGGGCAAAATGGTAGTCATATTCGGATTCAAGAGGTCATTTTACATAATCACTAAAAATGGTATAGGGGCTCGATTTTTTTTTTTTTTTTCAGCGCAGTGTATTTGAAATGTGGAATTGAAAGCTAAAATAAAAATCATTTATGAGGAACGAATACTGATAAATAGTATATGTATATATATATATATATATATATATATTATAATATTAGTTTATTATTATTATTATTATTTTAATGTTCAGTTTTATTAGAAAAAAAACTCTTACCAAAAAGGATAAATAAGGATAACAATTTCTTTTCAATTTATTTCTTTTTCTGTGTAAATTAAATGTCATATTTTATTACATATGTATACATATAGTTCTCTTTGCATCAGTAACATTATTTATACGTATATCTATGTAATTACAAATTCTATTAAAATATCTGGTAGTTCATTAAAAAAAAAAAAAATACTCCGTTAGAAAAAAATATTATATGAAATTTAATTAATTTGCTGAAATATAGTTGATTTTTTCTAGAACACGCAATTTAAATAAATAACAAAAA
>OZ005656.1:160019891-160079891 GCA_963930645.1 Salticus scenicus | reverse complement strand
TCAATAGTGTAAATAAGAAAATTGAAATATTAGCATCTTCGAGATGCTCGAGAGAAGAAAAAAATTATTTAGAATAGCAAAACATGAAAATAACCGATATTTTAAAAACATTAAGTAAAAATTTAATAAAAATGAAATGAAAATTGGTTTATATTTTTATTTTATTTTATATTATTAGTTAAGTTTATACAATTAGTTTAGTTTATATTATTAGTTTTTATTTTAACGTTAGGCGAAAAAGATTTAGTAATGAATATAATAATTATGTTAAACAACGATTGGTATGAAGGTACAACTATAGTATTTCTGTTCAGCTGAATTTGGCGATTTTTCTTTGGCGCCGA
This sequence comes from Salticus scenicus, assembly GCA_963930645.1. NCBI lineage: Eukaryota > Metazoa > Arthropoda > Arachnida > Araneae > Salticidae > Salticus > Salticus scenicus. The sequence continues at coordinate 160,079,547 of OZ005656.1, read as the reverse complement.
TTTGAACGATAACGATGTCGTTCTGGATTGTTTGCGATATAATATGGCAGCCTACATGCTATTTATTTTGGATTTATGATTTATAATTTAGCTTACGATTTTATCATTTATGCTATATGATTTATGATTTTTAGATTTATAATTTAGCCATAATCGCCAACGAAAAATCGCCAAATCTAGCTGAGGGGAAATACTATAGTTGTTCCGGTATGAATTTAGAAGTTAAGCCCAGAATTTTTTAAAATGAAATTTACGAGACAACAACATAAATTACTTTATATAAAGATTTAGTTTTTTCACTCAAAATATATTTAAAATGATGGATCTTTACTATGACCAATTTAGCTATTTTTAAAAATTAGAAATGAAGAAACTCGTACTTTTTTCGCCAAGGAATTCATTTACGCAACCACAATAGCCATTTTAACTCTAGCCATGCCTTAAATACAGAGAAAAAGGTACTTACGTATTAACGCCACCGCAGCTAGGTACAACTAGAGTATCTCCCCGCAACTGAATTTGGCGATTTTTCTTTGGCGCCGTTTTGAACGATAACGATGTCGTTCTGGACTCTTTGAGATATAATATGGCAGCCTGCAGGCTGCTTATTTTGGATTTATGATTATATGATTTAGCTTATGATTTACGATTTAGCTTATGATTTTATCATTTATGATTTTCAGATTTATGATTTAGTCATAATCGCCAAATATAAATCGCAAATTCAGTTGTGGGGAGATACTATAGATGTTCACTCTGATAAATAAGATTCCAAAAGATGTCTCGCTGTCCCCCTATGTCTCTTGTGTGCGAACAACAAGATTGCTCTTTATTGGCGCATTAGCGCAACTTCTGCTTCGGTGGCGTTAATACGTAAGTACCGAGAAAAATTATAAAATAGTGCAATAATAATAATAATAATAATAAAATTTACAACCTATTTTTGTGTTTTAAGCATTAATGTAAAACTTTGCAGAAAACAGAATTTAATTTAATACAAAAGGACTTTTTTTTTGTGTCTATTTTTCCATGTAATGGAATGAAGTAACTGCATTTCTAAAATATTTTAGTTACGCCTAATACAGGACCTCACTGCCAGATTTTAAATTTTTCATTTATTTTGACGATGACTTAAATTATCTATCTCAGTTATGCATGTCAAGATTTTTGCGAGAAAAGTCTAAGCTACTTCGGTGCCAAATTTAAAATTTCGCCAAGAGGTTAAACTGTTCCATTGCTTTAGCACATTTTTTTTTTTTTTTTCAATTTTATTTTAAATATTTTTTAACTTAATTCAAGCGAGAAAAAAAGAAGAACATTTTTTATTTGAGCTAAATATACAAAATATCTCCACGTAAAATATTATCTGTACTATTAGAAAGAAAATGGATAAAGTAGTTTTTCCTGTACCTTTGATGTCTCGATAAATTAAATTAAATTATATTATCCAATATCATTATGTTTCATTCTCCACACGCATTTTCTATTTTCTAAATTCAATATTATATAATATATATATAAAAAAATCAAGGTGTAACCAGTACACATCCAGAAGTTGTAGCCAACAAATATTTAGAAGCCAATCATTAACACAAGTTCAGGAGATATCGCCAACAACTATTAAGATGTCATGTTCAATATATACCAGTAGATATCGCCAACAATAATAATTATTCAGAATATATCGCCAACAAGTATTCAGGAGCCATCATGAATATTTATTCAGAAAATATTGTCAACAAACATTCAAAAGCCATCCAATTTATGAATGGTGATGGTCTATGTTGAATACTCCAAATCGGCAATTCGTTTTTACAATATAATCAAGGATGAATTTTTCGCTTATTAGTAGGTTTCGAAAAGTGTGATTCCTCCCCCCCCCCCCCCGATTGAACTTAGTATTTAATATAGTTAAAGAAATGGTAAAATCAGATATTGACGGGCATCTTGACACATTCATGGCTACAATACAAAATCGCTATCTGAAAGAAATTGTTCTGTCGTACTACTACTAATGAAATGTTTAAAATAATCACATAAGATATTTAATTTCAATAGATCTGACAAAATCATATTCTAGGAAAAATGCGCTTTAAAAAGTTACATGTTTACTGTTGTAAGCACCATTTTAAACCTTGTTGTACATTAGAAATAAATGCAGAGTGTTACATATTGCCCTAAATTAACTAAAAAAAATTCAATCGTAATAAATATAGGCATTAGAAAAAATAAGTTCATAATTTCTTTAATCAAGCAATAATACCCGAAAAATTCATCGTACAACAGTGACAAAAATTTAACAAGTGGATCGTATACCAAAGGTGTAGCGCTAAATCGTTTAGATAAGAATTTCTCTCTGTTCTAAACAGTTAGTGCTATCGTTGTTTATTTTGTGTGTCTAGCTGTTTAACATATGTTTTCTCTCAAAATAATGGCAAATTGTTATTAAACTGTCGAACGTTAAGACAGATTTTTCACATATTTTAAACGATATAATATTAAATATTGTGTATTTCAATGTGATACCATATATGGTGGATTTCTATAATATTGTTCAACTTTTCTCTTGTGTTATGTATTATTAATATTCCAATTCAATGAAAGGCAAAGTTGCGAATAGTCGGGCAAAATCCAGCAGGGGTTAATGAGCGAAGCAAGTCGGGGTGAGGGAAAGCCTTCCTCGGGGGTTGGTGAACGGAGCGAGCAGGGGGCAGAGCCCCCTAGTATTTTATAAAATAAAATTAACATTGTTTTTAAAATATGATAATGTATTTATTTATTTATTTTATCTTATGCAGTCTAAAAGCATTAAACTCTACAAGCAAGAAAATGGACCCGTAGACGTAACGTTTTTGAATACTTTTGCATGCTACTATACACGATTCATACGTCCAATCTTAATAAATTTTTTAAAATAACTTAACCTTATGATATAGATTTAGATAACTGAGTTTGAACTTTTTACTGAGTTTGAACTTTTCAGTTACAAAAATAAAATTTTCACACACAGAGAGAAAGAAAGAGAGAGAGAGGGGGATGTCGGCACATATATATATACCATCTGCTAAAAATCTGAAATTTAGATTTTGGGAACCTCAAAACGTGTAAATATAGTAAAAACATAATTTGAAAAATTTGACCACTAAATAATATTCCTCCTTCAGCATGAGGGTAAGAAAAAATAAAAATGTATTGGGTTGTTCGATAAATAATGTCTTTTTTTTTTCATGTTTTTCAAAGTGAATTTATTTATATTAGCAACAAACATTAATCAATGATATATTGACCATTTTGTTGGATGATCTTTTGCCATCTTTCGGTAAGTTGAAAAATTTCACGTTCGAAGAAGCCTTGGTTTTTAAAAGCGAAGGTTTTAGAAAACGACATTATTTATCGAACAACCCAATATTTTGTTATAAATATTAAACGGAATTTATTTTAAAAAGCAAATTGTAAATTGTATAATTATTTTTTAAGCCTATTTACTTTAAAAAATAAAGCTGGTATAGCTTGTAAATTATAAATTTTTAACCAATCAAATCTTTCTGTTTTATATTAAATATTACGTAATCTCAATACAGCTCAAACACGTACGAGAAAAATATACAAAAATACAAATTCTTATTTAATATATAATAAATTGATACTCTTACAAATAAACTTTTCTAATTTCGAAGACAATCTATTTTAAAGAATAACATAATACTAACTGCCAAACATTGGTTTCTTTAACAATAACTTACAAGCTAGAGTATTATTAATTATTCATTTACCCATTAATCTAATAAACATGCATAATTAATAATGCTTAAGCGAAATTATGTACATAAATATCATTAAATCTCATAAGCCAGAAACTGAGCAAATAAAGATATTCGATATTTATAAATTACAACGTTGACATGTTCAAATACTAAACTATCATTTCAGTTGTATCCAAAGATTTATGAGATAATCGTCAAAAGCATTATGCTCATAATTTCTTGGACTTCGGATATTTTATATACTCATAAATCATCTTAAGATGAATAAAGCCTCAGTTAAACATATTGCATTGTATATTAACTTTGGGCATCGTAATTATTAGTATATTACAAATGATATTCTATTGTAAAGTCCTTTCATAAAATTTCATGTCTAATTTGATAAATTATATGCGTATGGATATCAAATGAGATGAATAATTATGTGTTTTATTGTTATAAAAAATGTTCTTTTATATCATTCATAATGTTTATATACTTGTCATGAATCTTTTAACGAAAAATATTTAACTTATCTAATGTTTTCTATTTTGTTTGATTTGAAATGTAATACTATGTGTTTTGAAAGAAAGTGGAAAAATGGGGAAGAGAAAATCAAATGTATCAACTAGAGTCAAATTGTTGGTAAATAATTAATAATAATAATAATAATAATTTATCCATTTTCAACTTAATATGCTCTTTAGTTATTTGTTGTCAAATTTTATAATATTGAAGTTTAAGTTATATTTTTTTATTCGTTTTATTTCTTTAAATATATTTCATTTCTGAGTTGTTAATATATTTATATTTGATAAATTAAAATTTACCTTGCAATGTGATAAAAAGAATCCTCCCTTACCTTTTAGATTATAAACTTTTTTATACATTTGCAAACTAAATATATATATATATATATATATATATGGGGGGGGGTGTTTAATTGAATATATCTGACGGATAACTTTTTTTAATTTTAAACGAAACATTCATTTCTGTTTCGATAACGTGTAATCCTTAGCTTAAGTATCAGTTTTAAATTTAATCTTTAATAATGGCTTTAATCAATTAATTTAATGAGCGTAAATGAAACTGATTATGTAATACATGAGTGCTAATATTTACCCTGATTTAATCAGAATGTTAATTGCATCAAAAATTCATCTTATATATGCTAAATTGATTTACAATCCTCAACTTTATATATATATATATATATATATATATATATATCGCTTTGTATTACCTAAATAACATCATGTTCATTTAATTATTTACCAAAACCGAAGAATCTGAATGTTAAATCTTTTGACAATATAAATGGAGGCTTAGACTGAAATTAAACAATCTGTATTTCTATGAAAATTGCAGCGTGGGTTTTCTTAAAAAAAAAAAAAAAAAAAAAAAAAAAATCACAGCATGTAATTACAGAATTTGCGCTAGAGAATTTAAGAATTACGTCATTTCCGACAATGCAGGTTAATAACGAGTATATCTCTATATATAATACCGAAACTGTAATTAAAAAAAAAAGGTTTACAGGACCATACAAAAAATATTTAGTTACATTAGGGGCTATTAATGAAAATTTGCTGAATCACATTTCCGGATACATTAAGCTTTTTTAACACTTTCTATCGATATTTTAGTGTAAATATTATTTGAATTAGTCTGTATCACTATTAGTTTGTTGATATTACTCGCCTCCAGCATTTGTAAATATTTTCAGAATTTCGTAAGCCCTGTACAACTGAGTTGTGTACAGGGATACCCCAAGAATGCCAATGCATTGCGTTTCAGTAGAGACATTTTTATAAATCACATTTAAATTACTTTCTACAGCAAAAATCTGAAAGAAATTGACATTTACTGTTAATAAACCAAAATATTGTTTTGTATAGAATATGGTATGCTTAAGCTTCAAATTTACAGGGCTACACTAAAATATTCAAATAAATTAGTTCTGTAATTGGAAATTAAGGACTGCTTTTCTGTTTGTGTTCAGCATTTGTAACACTTTCCAATAATGCTTAAGAGTGATTATGAATCGGATTGGTCTATACGTCTATCTTTATGTCCTTCTGCCTGTCCGTTATTCGATAATATAAGCAAAAATCATCGAAGGTTATAAGACAGAAAGTGCACGTACCGTTAAAAAGTGTTAATAATTAATGCACACCTCGTGATTTTTCGTTCTTGTTTAAATTTCACATTGAAAATACCTGTTGAGATATAGATCCCCAGACATAATCAGCACCAGATTGGTTTAAAGTCCAATTAAAGATCAAATTTGGTTATGTTTCAGTCATTGGTTAGTGAGATACAGCGTCAATATTTTTTTTTTATTCTAAACACACACTGAAAGCCATACAGACTAACATTTTCTACAAAGGATCAAATCGTATTCAGGACATCTCAAAACATGTAAATACATAGAAAAACTTAAACCCATGGAAATTTTTCTTAATGCAATCATTTCTTCTTATATACATATAGAAGAAATTAAAAATTAAGAAAATTTAAATATTGTATGCGTCTAACCCATTTTATCAAATTCAGTACGTCATATATATATTTTTTTTATGTAAAAAAATTCAAATTTAACATGGATATGAAAATAATTATTTTTTTTTTTCTAATAAAACGATAATATTTTGATACGTGATGCATATAATATATTTGAGAATATATAATAATATATACTTTTATTGTGTATGAGACATAAGATAATTAAATTAAATCACCGGAAAGATTTTCTTTAACCCTTTCTGTCGCAGTGTTCCCGCTGATGGAACAAAAACTCATCCCGGAAATTTTTTAGCAAAAATTTACATTTATAACATAGCAGAAAAGGCCCTTTTTTTAAACGTGAAAATTAAAAATTTCTTCTATTTTAATTATGTTAGTAAATTCCGGTGGCAGTGTAATTTAAATGATCCGAATTACCTTGCACCGCAAAGGGTTAAAATACTCCGGAATAAATTCAAATGTTGGGATCTATGCAACTTTTACAAGTGTTTGTTGTTGATAATGTTTACTTATAAAGTGATTTACTTATTAAATTAAATATTATTTGAATTTAATAAGGTTTATTTACAGATGTTTCAAACCGAAAATTTCTCGAAAATGAACAATGCTATTTTTTTATTTTTTAAATATTTATGATCAGCTATGTGTCTAAAAGCCATTTTTAAAATTAGTTTAGTAATTTTTAAAATAAATTAAGTAGCGAACGTTAAAGGATTAAACAAAATACTCAAAAACGAATACCTGTACTTAAAGTAGTTTCAAGTCCATGTGCATCATAACAGACATCATAAATACTCATTTATATATACATAATGAAAAAGCTTCTGAAGGTAAAATTGTATCGTTTTATTTGACAAATTGTAAATTTTATTAAATTTAATAATATGTTCAGGTACAATTGAACTTTTTTTTTCTGTTAATCTTTCTCAAATAAACAGTCACTAACTTTGTAAGCTTTTTATAATGTTTATGCAAGTTTTAATTGCTCACTAAGAATGACACTCACAAACTATTTAAAATAGATAAATATTCAAATAAGCAAATATATTTCTTCATAGCTGCGTGCGTTACTTTATATCCATGTGTGTTATCGTTTAAATCGAGGATGAAATTGATTAACTTTACGCTCTCTCCCTAGCCTCAAAATATTGGTCTGGGAAAACAATGAACACGAACGTTTATAATTATAATACCATTAATTACAATAATAATAAAGTTTTAAAAGATTAAAGAACGCGCTTTTATAGAAATGTGAACTAAAAAGCACAAAATATCTATCTTAGTATTAAAATGCAGGGTAAGAGAAAATCGTGTGAGTGACACACCATAACATTTACATACATTTAAATCTTTAATTAAAATAATTCAGAATTAAACAAACACCATTTTTGAAAAAATCTCCCCTGACTGGGATCGAACGCTAGACCTTTAGGTTCGTAGCGCGAAGCTATACCTCAACGCCACGCCGTTCACGTAGGGAAAGTCTTTTTTTACAATATAGATTTTTTGTTTGCTCCCAGAGCGGTTAGAAACATACAAACATACATACATACAGGTGAAGCTAATAAAAGCGTGTTAAAAATAGGCGAATATTGTTCGAAAACAAATTGGTCGGATAACGAATATGATCGCTTATGTTGTGGCTTTATTCTTTAACCATATTTCTTGTGATCATGGGAATCAATGCACAAGTGTAAACTCAACGATTCCAGTGTTAAAATAGGAATGAGGGTGATAACTATTATCGTTGGGAGAAAATAAGCGATGAGGTAACACTGTGTGAAGGACTGGATGCTTACCAAATCCCAACTTTTCAATCAATTTGGCACCCCTTCAAGAATTCTGAATCGTCCTCACTTGGCGTAGGAAATGTGGTGTAATATACGTGGTTACGCTATACCTCCTTTTTCCCGCATAATAAAGGGTTCTCTATCATTTAAGACAAAAAGATTGCTAGGAATTTTTGAAATTTATGTCGTTTTAAGACAAAGTATTTTATTCAGTTTAATATTACTTGTATTGATTTTTCCTATATAATAGATAAACCTTTTCCTTACATGGCTTCTAACATTTTATTTTAATATTTATTCTTAAGCGTTGTTATTACCTATTTTTTGGAATGTAATTTTCTTCATAATTGATTGTAATTACACATTGAACAAAAAAATACAAAAAAAAAGTGGTGGGAAAAGAGCGTGGGCAATAACAATGTTACCTAAAAAATAGAAATATTGGCAGTCATGGTTTTATATACATTTAAAAGGTAGTACACTGCAATAAAAACTTTAAAACTCAGAGAAATTTTAAACTTAAAACGTTTTAAAAGTATCAATTTTAAATTAATTGAAAATGTTTTACTTAGTTACATTTTTTTTTTTTTTTTTTTTTTTTACGTGACGAACATGTATAACGACTGACCTTTATATCCAGGCACACTTCTTTCAAAACGCTTTTTTCATAAGTTTTTCATCCATATTTTATATTTCCTCGAATATAAAAAGCAGCTTTTACAAGTAAAAAAAAAAGATGAAAATTTGTGCTTTCCTTTTTTGTTCTTTGCTCAAGCATAAAAACAACTGATCTTAGTCTACTTTTATATTGGACAAAATGGGAAACTACTTTCACTTTAAAATTTTCAGAATATATGTACTCCGAAAAAAAAAAGAAAAGAAAAAAAGTCCATTTTTTGAATACATCTTTCATCCTTTTTATTATCTGTTTTCTGAAGTGGAAAAATATCTATACTGTGGAAAAGTGCATTCAATAAGTTTTCTGAATGCTGAAAGGAAATTTTTAGAATTCCAATAATACATTGTTTCTGACGATAAAAGAGGGAACTCTGATGAAATTTTAAGCATAAAAAATATTTAAGATAGTGCATTTATTTGTTGTATTTGTATAGTTATTCTTAGAGTGGTCAATAATATTTCTTTTCTCAAATAAATAAATAAAAACTGAAAGACTAAGCGTTGAGTCAAATGATTTAGAATAATTTAGATGCATATTTAATGGGTTTAATAACATATTAACAATTACATTATTATTATTATTATTATTATTAGTAGTAGTAGTAGTAGTACATGGAAGCAAGGTAGTATAATATTAATTAGTAATAAATATAATAGTTTTTCTCTCAAATAAATAAATAAAAACTGAAAGACTAAGCGTTGAGTCAATTGATTTACAATAATTTAGATGCATATTTAATGGGTTTAATAACATAATTACAATTACATGATTTTTTTAAAATATTATTATTTTTAATAGTGCGTGGAATCGAGGTAGTGTAATATTAATTAGTAATAAATATAATATTTCTTTTCTCAAAAAATAAATAAAAACTGAAAGACTAAGCGTTGAGTCAAATGATTTAGAATAATTTAGATGCATATTTAATGGGTTTAATAACATAATTACAATTACATGATTTTTATTATTTTTATTATTATTTTTAATAGTGCATGGAAGCGAGGTAGTGTAATATTAATTAGTAATAAATATAATATTTTATTCTCAAAAAATAAATAAAAACTGAAAGACTAAGCGTTGAGTCAAATGATTTAGAATAATTTAGATGCATATTTAATGGGTTTAATAACATAATTACAATTACATGATTTTTATTATTTTTATTATTATTTTTAATAGTGCATGGAAGCGAGGTAGTGTAACATTAATTAGTAATAAATATAATATTTTATTCTCAAAAAATAAATAAAAACTGAAAGACTAAGCGTTGAGTCAAATGATTTAGAATAATTTAAATGCATATTTAATGGGTTTAATATCATAATTACAATTACGTGATTTTATTATTATTATTTTTTTTTAATAGTGCATGGAAGTGAGGTAGTGTAATGTTAATTACTAATAAATATAATATTTCTTTTCTCAAATAAATAAATAAAAACTGAAAGACTAAGCGTTGAGTCAATTGATTTACAATAATTTAGATGCATATTTAATGGGTTTAATAACATAATTGCAAATACATGATTTTATTATTATTATTATTATTATTATTATTATTATTACTATTATTTTTAATAGTGCATGGAAGCAAGGTAGTGTAATATTAATTAGTAATAAACATAATATTTCTTTTCTCAAATAAATAAATAAAAACTGAAAGACTAAGCGTCGAGTCAAATTATTTAGAATAATTTAGATGCATATTTAATGGGTTTAATAACATAATTACAATTACATGATTTTTTTAAAATATTATTATTTTTAATAGTGCGTGGAATCGAGGTAGTGTAATATTAATTAGTAATAAATATAATATTTCTTTTCTCAAAAAATAAATAAAAACTGAAAGACTAAGCGTTGAGTCAAATGATTTAGAATAATTTAGATGCATATTTAATGGGTTTAATAACATAATTACAATTACATGATTTTATTATTATTATTATTATTATTATTATTATTATTATTATTATTATTATTATTATTATTATTATTATTATTAATGCATGGAAGCGAGGTAGTGTAATTTTAATTAGTAATAAATATAATATTTCTTTTCTCAAATAAATAAATAAAAACTGAAAGACTAAGCGTTGAATAAAATAATTTAGACTAATTTAGATGTTTATTTAATGGTTTAATAACATAATTACAATTACATGATTTATTATTATTATTATTATTATTATTTTTAATAGTGCATGGAAGCGAGGTAGTGTAATATTAAATAGTAATAAATATAATATATCTTAATAAATAAATAAAAACTGAAAGACTAAGTGTTGAATCAAGTAATTTCGAATAATTTAGATGTATATTTAATTGTTTTAATAACATATTTACAATTACATGATTTATTTTTTTAAATTATTTTTAATAGTTCATGGAATAAAGAGAGACTGTATAATGTTAATTAGTAATAAACATAATTTCCATACAAAGAACTACAACAAAATTCCGTTTTACAGAAAAGACGTACAATATAAAATCTTTTTTTCAAAACTATGTACCAAAGTCAAGTATGAATTATTAAAATAAAAATATCATCTAGGTGTTAATTTATTTAAATATATATACTATATATATATATATATATATATATATATTATGTGGTTTCATTTCAGTTATTATATTCTCGATATTAAAAATGTATGAACCTAAATTATTTTCCTAGCTTTTAGAGAAACTTCAAGTATTTGTGTAAAGCACGAAATATTTTATGTACCTCATATATATGTGTGTGTGTTAAAGAAGCTTTTGTAAATCTTAAATTGAAATTATTCATATCTAAATTCTAAAAATCTACGTACAATAGACAAGCAGTTATATCATTATTATTTGAAGTCTTAGTAGTAATAGTAAAAATACTTGTATTAGTAGTGTTATTTTTATTATTTTTATTACCTTGGCGAGTCTAATCCATTTTTAATATTTCTAGCTTATCTTACATTTGGGGGCCGCGGTAGCCCAGTCGGTAGAGCGCCGACCTCGTAATTGGAAGATTGCGGGTTCGGTACTCGAGCCGGCCAAAGACAGTCGTGTACACTAATGGTGGCTGGTGCACGTAAAATCTGTCGTGGCCGCAATGTCCTCCATGTTCCCATCAAAAATTGTACCTCTGGGGGTCACCGAAGTGGGAGAGCCATCCCTTCCGTGGAGGATCAAAATTGTGATGGCATGTCTCCGGACCACCTCTAGGGGTGTGTCCCAGACCGTCGCCATTTGCCCAACTGCGCAGAACTTGTGCGACGTAAAACCCAACCATCTATCTAACCATCTACCTACATTTGAATACATATAATTTAGTAAAAAGACGCGTAGTATAATAATTCAAGTGCAATACTTTTCATGAAAATTTTCAAAATACTTTTTTCATGAAATATGAAAATATTATTTAAATGTGACTTTGGAGAACTTGTCTTTATATTTGAGTTAAAAATGTCAATAGTTCTTTTTTTTTTTTTTAAGTTAAAATCTTTAATGCACAAATTCATTTCACATTAATAAGTCTTAAGGTCTAGTAAACATTAAAATCGTTGAAAATTATTATGTCAGATAAATGTAGACTGTGTGTTTTAATTAATTTATGTGTTAAGTTAGAGAAATATTAAAAACTGTTATTTTTATCAGTTGTGAAGAGATGTATCAAAGTTTAATATTTATAGCATGTTAAAAAGATATTATTTCGTCAACTTCTTTTATGAAAGCACTGATATTGTATATTAAAATTTGTTAACTAACCACAATTTGTATTCTTTTGCGAATAAATAAGCAGAATGCTTAGAAATCCGTTTTTTTTCTGTATTATTATAAAGATTTTTGCTGTATATAAGTGTGTAATATTATATGCAATGAAAAAATAATAGGGTAAATATGATACTCATATGAACTTTTTATAAATAGTATGATTTGCAAGATTTACAGTAAATTATTTTCTTACATGTCCTGTGTAACCCGCCAAAGATACAAATCTATTTCTTAACAGTTTTACGTTTTTTTTTTTTTTTTTTTTGAGACTTTCAAAAATGTTTTTTTTTTTCTTTTAAGATATCATTACAAATGCCTCTATCAGTAGTTCTAAGCTTATAAAATATTACGAAAATTGCTACTGTTTGTTAAATATCTATTACACTTCTTTCGATTTATAATGCAGAAAGAAGTTTAACTATGTAATCCATATTGAAAAAAAAAGTTACTCATTTGCATATTACGTAAAAAATATGCTTCCCATGATTTATAGTTAACTGTTTTCCGCCATATTCTGTGTAATCGAAATAAAATAATCTGGTGTGTCACTCACACGACTTTCTCTTACCCTGAAATTTAATACTATAAATACAGGTTGCAGATTAAGAGGTAAGATAACGAGAACTGTCATGTAAACCTATGCTAAACAATTCAAATTAGGCTTCAGAAGAGTTTTATACGATAATTAGTTCTGTGTGAGGGGGGCTACCGCCCCCCCTCAACCCCCCGTTTCATTAATGCACCTACATTTATATAGAAATTAATTCGGTTATTAAAAAATAATTCTTTTTTTTTTTAAATAATTTATTAAAATTATTATTAAAAAAAATTATTTTTTATGATAATGCAGACGATTTCCATATTAGAGAGGTAGGGTAACACTAAATATCCAAAAAAAGTCCATTTTACTCTCAATATTAAAAAAAAAAAAAAAAAAAAAAAACGATTTTTTTTTTTCAAAGTTTTTTTTTTTTTTCGTTAAAATTAAAAAAAATCTATAACTTTGTTTTAAATTATGACAGATTTATAGTTTAACCATTCGTTTTAAAGGTATTCGCAAGCTCTTTTGAATGATACCCATCATGAAAATTTACTCCCCTCGAGGGGGGACTTCCCCCCCAGGGGGGGGGAAGACGAGGCTCCTACATACACAAAAATTTTTTCCCTGTTAACTATCTCTATTACAAAAATATATGTTCGTTTCATTTGGTTTAGTGCAGTCTATAGACGTTAAACTCTACTTACCTGCAATTTCCCCCATAGACGTAATGTATTAGAATTCTCTTGATTGTCCCTGTACACGAACCATTTTCTTGATCTTAACGAAAAGCTTACTGTAGCATCCCTATATGATACACATTTAGAATAACAAGTTTGAACTTTCTGACATAATTTGTTTTTGAGATATGCTGATAACAGACAGACACACACACAGACACACACACAGACACACAGACCATTTGCTAAAAACATGATTTTCGTATTCAGGGGACCTCAAAACGTGTAAATATAACAAAATCTCGCGTTCGAAAATTTGACCCAAATACAATACTTTCTCTACCTTATGGGTAAGAGAAAGTAAAAAAGGTAGCTCCATCTACAGTTCTAAACATTACAAAAGTGTTACGAAAAAAAAAAACTACTGTTTGTTATATCTTATTTATATACTTCTTTCAGTTTATAACATAGAAATAAGATCAAATGTATAAACTATATAATATATGATAGTCAGTTGCACTTTATATAAAAAAATATATTTTATAGTATTTATGGTGAACTGTTTTCCGACATGTTCTGCGTAATCCACCAATGATAAAAATTATTATTTTTTTTTTCATTCTTATTCACTCTTATATATATATACATATATATATATATATATATATATATATATATATATATATATTTTTTTTTTTTCAAAAATGGGGTTTTACTTACAAAAAAAAGGGTAGCTCCATCTACAGTTTTAACATAAAAAAAAAAAAAAAAAACGTTATGGAAAAATACTACTGTTTTTATATCTTATTCATATTAGGGTAATTCCGGTAGAGATGGACCACCGTGTGAGATGGACCAGTCAGAAATATCGTTAATGCGCTTCTCCATAGATTGAGCTATCATCTTACTCAGGTACGGAAAGACATTTTGAATGGTGTTCTTCTATTTGCTTCTCAAAAAACATAATTTCTTTTCAACAAAAAATCATTGTTTCTTTTGGTAAGTCGAATAATTTTTTTACATGGTTATAATTATACAATCTAAGCTTTTGTATGAAATGTAATCTATCTGCTTTTGGTACTGTAATGTCTGGGTACATCCTAAAATGGCGACGTAAAATCCACAGTGAAGGGGTTGGGGGGTATTCTACTTTTTACTCAGACGATCCGAAGAGATGGGCCACGTCTAGACGGAGAGATGAACCAGGTTTTCCGTCGGGAGAGATGGACCCTAGATAACCTTGAATTTTTAAAATATTGATTTTTAAAGAGTCAAATTTAAAATACCAAAGAATAGTATTTTTCTGTTTTCAGAATATGCCATCTACCTATATTAGGAAAAAATCATCCACACGCGGGGAATGGACTGAGGCTAATTTGGAAAATGCTGTTAAAGCTATCGAAGAAAAGAATATGGGTGTGAATGAAGCGGCAAAAACTTTCAGCGTTCCTAAAACTACTTTAAAGAGAAGAATTAAAACTCATAACTTTACCAAGGGTGCTTTAGGACCGTCATCGGTACTGGGGTGTGACAATGAAAACAAAATTGTTTTACACATACAAATACTACAGAATCTGGGTTTTTCACCTTCTAGAGATTCTGAAAGGTATATGGCTTACGAATAAGCGTAAAAATTTAAGATACCTCACACTTTTAATAAAGAAGCTAAAAAGGCTGGCTATGACTGGTTACAGTCACCCCTTGCTCGAAATCAAAAGCTGCCAATACGAAAAGCAGAAGGAGTGTCGGTCGCTCGAGCAAAAGGAATGAACAAAAAAAACTGTGTATAACTATTTTAGATTGCTCGAAGGTGAACTTAAGGAATGAGATCTTTTTGAAAAGACCCTTTGTATTTTTAATATGGATGAAACTGGTTTACATTTGAATAATAAGCCCGGCGAAGTAGTGACCATTAAAGGGTCTAAAAATCTGGCAACAATTATATCTGGAGAAAAATTAGAAACTATTTCACTTTTAGCATGTTGTAATGGCGATGGGAACATTTCTTCCTCCTTATTGTATTTTCAAAGGAAAAAACATAAAACGTGAGTTTTTAGATGGAATGCCGCATGGAGCACAAATTAAAATATCGCCACAGTCTGCTTACGTAAATTCTGATATATTTTTGGATTGGTTAAAAAATCATTTCACTTCTAGGAAACCGATAGGCAAAGTATTGCTTATTCTTGACGGTCACGCATCACATACTAGCAGTCTTGAAATGTTAGAGTATGCTGAGGAGAACGGTGTAATTCTATTGAATCTGCCACCTCATACCACTCACTTGCTGCAGACTCTTGACCGTTCTTTTTTTAAGTCGCTAAAGGCAAATTACTATGCTGCTTGCAATAATTTTCTGAATAATAATTCTTCCAGAAAAATAAACAGGCTTCAATTTGTTATTTGCTTAATTCTGCTTGGTTAAAATCGGCAAATGCTGAAAAAGGCATCAGTGTTTTTCGGATATGTGGAATAATCCTTTTTAACCCTGATGTGATACACTGTTAAAAATTTCTGTAAGTTTAATGTAAATATTTATCCAGAATCTCTATAAATTTACAGTAATTCTTAGGTAAAAGTGAATAATCGAGATTCTCGATCTTTATTTTGTATTTTTACCTCATTTTATTATTTAATTATTTAATTAAAATTAAAAATGACTGTTTCTACTTTAGAAAATGCATTTTAAGTCCAAAATATATTCTCACCAATAATTAATTAAATTAATATTAGCTATTAAAATGAATGTATAAAATAAGTTTTTTAACATCTCCGTTTATTTTTCTCTGTAATTTTACATAAGACTTAAGATAATAGATTACACACAGCTTTCTAATGAAATTTTTAACAGTGTACCACATTATGCTTATTTATCAGAAGACGGTGTTGAAACTGAAATTAGTGTTGATTTAACACAAAGATCTACAGTAGACAATGGGGAAACTCAGTTGACCAAATCTCGTTCTGCAGTAAAAAATACTGTTCCTGAAGTCGATCCTGCTATTCCAAGCACATCGAAGCAAAACACTTCTGAAAGTTTCATGCCTACAAAACTTCTGGAGCAAATATCTCCCTTACCAAACATGAACAAAGAAAAGCCATTAAAAAGAAAGTCCGACACTGTTGCCACCATTTTAAGTTCTCCAGAAAATATTTTAAAAGTAAAGAAGAAGAAATAAGAAAAACTTGAGAAGGAAAAAATAAGAGACGAAAAGCAGAAAAAAAATTGGTTTAAAAAAAGGATTTACAAAAAGCAAGAAACCAAAGCAAACGAAGAAAAAGAAAGTAGTAAAAAAGGTTCAATATTCGTTCTCATCAGACTCTGACATGGATATAAACGTTCCAGAAACAAGTGATGACGAAGATGACAATGTAAAAGGTTGGAACGGAAACGAATGTGGGAGATGCGATGAATATTACAATGAGACAAAACAAAAAGTAGATTGGATACAGTGTGTATCTTGTTTGCGTTGGCTTCACGAAGGATGTTCACGATTTGAAGTAACATGCGATTATTGTGGGAAGAAATTAAATATCAAGAAATAGTTACTGCAAAAGAATCTTAACATATAGTGTATAAAATCATTTTCATATAGTGTTTGAATTCAATAAGAATTCAAGAAATAACTTTAAGAACTTAAGTTTGATACATAATAAAAGTCAAATAGTAACATATGTAAACTAAATATTAAGTAATTTACTTGTAAGGAAGTTAATTTGATTCTCATGTAATGAAAATAAACACTTATATACATAATACATGTGAAATTATTTCATTATTTTACTGTGGTCCGTCTCTCCCATTCAAATTGTCCATCTCACCCGGACTACTTCGGGTGAGATGGACCGCACAGCAAAAGTTTAAAAAATAATAACAGGAATTTCTTTAAAGATATGATCTTCTACATTAGTATTTTTTATAAGAAACATCATACACTATATGTATATACAATAAAAAGTAAAATGTATGTAAGTGTACAGCTTTTAGAGAACGAAGAAAAAATATGGTCCATCTCTCCCGGACTTATCCTATACTTCTTTAAATTTATAACATAGAAATAAAATCAAATGTATAAACTATATAAAATATGATAGTCAGTTGCACTTTATATAAAAAATATATTTTATAGTGTTTACGGTGAACTGTTTTCCGACATGTTCTGCGTAATTCATCAAATATATATAGATCTATTTCTCAAAAGTCTTTTATACATATATAGTCTTTTATACATATTTGATATATATTTAGATCTTTAGAGATTTTTTTTTTTCGAAAATGTAGTTTTTCTCATTAAAAAAAATATATAGAGAGAAATAGTTATATTTATAGTTCTAACCCTATAAAAAGTAAAATATTATGTAAAAACGCTGCTGTTTGTTATATCTTATTTCTAATACACTTCTTTCAATTTATAACGTAGAAACGAATTCAGAGATACATATATTCGTATTTTCTATTTCATAAAACAAAAATATTTTATTTTTGAGATTTAAAATATAGATATATTATCGTAAATCTCAAACTTAATCGCATGAGGAAAAGAGGAAGAAATATATTCCATACTTTTAGATTTCGCAAATTGCATATACATATACAGCGATATATGCACTTGTATTTATGTGAACGTATATTTTCTTTAATCTTCTTTTCCTTCCCATTTGAATATTTCAAAATAAATGGAGTAAAATGGGATATTTTCCGGCACAATGAATACGGGTTTTGTCCATCAAAATTTTAGAACACATCATAAATATTGCTGGTAAATAATGGGAAACATAAATAAAGATAAAATGATAATTTATACAAAAAAAGAATTGTAATTTTAATAGTTATATAGTAATAAGCATATACGTAATAGATATGTTATTGTGCAATGTAATGGAATTTTTTAGGATATTGGTAGGTAACAATAGTAAATATTTGTAGTTCCTCGAAATGATTTTTTTTTTTCCTTTTCGTGACAACAAAGACAAATAACATAAACAAACCCACAGTTTTCATTTATCTACTACCAGCTATAATTTCGAAACAATTTTATGCAGTGTTGTCAAATGCAGGGATTTTTCCCTACGCGTAAGTACTTTTAACAGTATTCTCCAAAATGTAGGGATGAATTTTAAATTCGTAGGAACTTTCTGGGTGTCTAATTAAGATATTTTGTGTAGATTTTATTACTTTTCCACTTTTTTTTAAAAGATTTTTCAATAAAGTTGGGAGATTCTGAGCTATCAGTAGGGACTTGACAAAATATGATCAGACAACACTGGTTTTATAATTGTTGAAGGAAAAAATTTTGCTTCCACAGGTGTGCGAAGCCTGTAATTTTTACTTACACCAGAATTGATTGAATGTCATATATATACTTATATACATATATATTCCATTATTTTAATTTATTCCGAAGTATATTTAGCCCCGCCTCTATTCCATACCATTTATTTTTTAAAAGTAAATTTTTCATATTTTATCGAAGTCATATATTGGAGAAAATTTCTCAATAAATAAAGTGGAGCGATATAAATGCGGGGCTAAAAATACTCCGTAATAAATTAAAATTTTCCCATCTATGATATATATGCACATTATAACAACAACAACAACAAAAAAAAAAAAAGATGCACAAAGAAGGAGTAATGCAAACTGGACATAAATTGACATGCATACAGTTTCGATGGAATATGTAAAATTTTAAAGTTTGGCTGCCATTGAATGAGCAGGTGCCGCTGCAGTGCATCTTAACTCCGCAAATGGCAGAATATTAAAAATGAGAAACTTTGATTCCAGGTCATAAATTCTTCGAGAATTTCATTCCGTCTACTCAGATAAACTGTAACTATGCCTCGTATACAGGTGCGCAAGCAATATGCGTTGATGACAGCATTTAAAGAGGTGTGTAGTTGGACTCAAAGAAGCCAGTTTGTTTAATCTGCGAATTGTTTGACAACTGGATAGGAGCGATGCCACTATTAGATGATATTGACAGGAAGGCGTGAACCATGGCCGAACACAGCGTCAGGGAGAAAGCGGTCGACCTAGAGAGAGGACAGAACGTGAGAACCTATCAGTCGTTACAGCGGTGCTGAAAGCCCCAGTTCATCTTTATCATCGACCCTACGTACAACTGGTAATTTACTGACTTCAAAAACCATTAATAGGAGGTTCAGAGAAATGAGGTTGAGCTCACGTAGTCCCTTGTGAGTACTACTATTAAACTTTGTATACCGACAAGCACGTTTGCAGTGATATCAGGATCGTTCGAACTGGAATGTCAATGAATGGAGTAGAATTGTCTTCACTGATGAGTACCACTCCGATTTGAGCCCCAATGACCAGCGAAGACGCGTCCGGAGACGCCCCGAAAAAAAGGGGGATTCCAACCCGACTGTCGGCAGCTATACGGGAATGTCTGGAATGTCATTTCATTTCATAGCAGGACTCCTTTGGTTGTCATTCATGGCATCTTTACGGCACAGCGGTATGTCGATGACATTCTATGTCCTGTTGTGTTTCCTTTCATATCACGCAATCCTGGCCGTATATTTCAGCAGAATAATGCCCGCCCGTGCACAGAGATAGTTTCTACTGCTTGTTTTCATTCCTACCTAACATTATTTCTGCTGTTAAAGTCACCGGATCTCTCTCTTACTGAGGGCGTTTGGAGCCTCATAAAAAGGGTCGTACAACCAGCTCGGGATTTTGCCAGTCTAACGCACCAATTGGACAAAATTTGGCATGATATCTCATAGGAGCATATCTGCCAATTCTATCAATTAATGCCAAGCCTAATAACTGCTTACATAAAGGTCAGAAGTGGGCCAATGCGTTATTGACTTGTTGACTTTCGTGAGGCCGTTTCTCTTGATTATACTATCCAAATTTTCTGAAGCTGTAATCATTTGTTTTTCTTCGCACGTACATAACATCTACCAATTTTCGTCTCATTTGGATAACTCCTTCTTGGTGTGTCGTTTTTTTTTTTTTTTTTTTAAATAAAGTATATATATGTATTATTTTCAGTTGTTGAAATAATTTAAGTTTGAATAATTTATCAAAATATATTTAACAGAATTAATTCGGGCGTTAAGAAGTTAAAATATTAATAAAACCATTGTTTTTAAATAATTCTATTTTAATTTTCAACAAAACAAGAAAAAATTAAACATCATACGTACTGTACTTTAGGAGCTCTACTTTTTATTGAAGTTGAAATTTTCTTTTTTAACAAGTTACTAAGATGCCATAATTATTATTTACAAAATCAATTATTGATGATAAAAGAAACTTAAATATATATCATATATTTTATGTCTTTAAAGTAATATAGCAAAAATAACACTATTAAAACTGTAATAAAAAGAAATTAC
Organism: Salticus scenicus; assembly: GCA_963930645.1. Classification (NCBI taxonomy): domain Eukaryota; kingdom Metazoa; phylum Arthropoda; class Arachnida; order Araneae; family Salticidae; genus Salticus; species Salticus scenicus. Next base: position 160,058,473 of record OZ005656.1, on the reverse strand, counting down.
AATATGGCATGATTTTTAGAAATAATACTTCTGATTTTATTGAAAATAAGAAGATATTTCTTTAACATAGTTAAATACAGTTATTTTAAAAGGGATTTTTAAAAAGAAAAACTTTATATCTACCAAATGATGAAAGTTGTTTTTTTGAATTAAAAAACAAAGATCAAAAACATTCCACGTTATGCAAAAGAACATTTCATTCAATTAAAAAATTAACGAACTCTTTAAAAAGAACAATCTTTTATTTATTTGTTACTTTATAATTAAGTAGTTGCTTCTTCTGATGCAAGATGGGAAATTTAGTAAAACCTTAAAGTAGAAAATGAAGGAAAAACAAATTGCATTTAACATTTTTTACAAAAAGTAAACTAAGGAACCAAAAAGAATTAATTCTTTATGTGGTCGAAAACATAGGTTAATTAAATTAAAATAAAATGTTTTTTGGTAACATTTTAATGGTTTTACTATTAAGAAAAAAATATATATATTTCTTCTCACAAATAAAGAAGTACTTTTGATTTTTCACCTCATAAAAACCATTTTAATTTTAAATGGTCTTTAAAATTATTTATGTAATTAACTGATAATTCTATTTTATCGTGCATTTTACAATGAAATAGATAAATAAAATCATTACTTTTTAAAATGATGATTTTCGTTCTCTCACTAAATCAGAAAAATGTACAATTTTTAATAAATTCATGTCACAAAAAATTTTTAAATTTCTATTTAAATATTGGTCGGTGAAAGTGGTACATGAAGTTCACAAGAAAAATAGTACATGAAGTTCATAAATGATATAAAATGCCAAATGTAAAGCAGACAGAGTTAATAAATCTGATGTGAAATCAAATATTGCACATCATTCCCTAGTGAAAAAATATAATAACGAAAGTTTAACATCAATACATGTCATAAAAATTCAGTAAAACAGGCACGTAAAATACGTTTTACTTTTGAAGTTGATAGACGGTAGGTGGCAGGATCGAAACCTCGCTGTTTGAAGTTTACCCCTAATTTCTATGAAAATCACATAGATACGGGTGAGAATAAGAAACGACATAAAACAATAATGCAAGTAGATACAGTTAAGAAATTTAACGTGAATTTAAACACTGCATACCATTTCTTACTGAAACATTGCAATAGCGAATGTTAAACACCAGCATATTTCACATAATTCTAGTGAAATATGCGCCACCAATGGACGAGAGGTTCTACTTTAAATATGATAGACGGTAGGTGGCAGGATCGAAAACTCGCTGTTTGAAGTTTACCGCTACTTTCTATGAAAATCACATAGATACGGGTGAGAATAAGAAACGACATAAAACAATAATGCAAGTAGATACAGTTAAAAATTTAGCGTGAATTTAAACACTGCATATCATTCCTTACTGAAACATTGCAATAGCGAATGTTAAACACCAGCATATTTCACATAATTCTAGTGAAATATGCGCCACCAATGGACGAGAGGTTCTACTTCTAAAGTTGATAGACGGTAGGTGGCAGGATCGAAACCACGCTGTTTGAAGTTTACCGATACTTTCTATGAAAATCACATAGATACGGGTGAGAATAAGAAACGACATAAAACAATAATGCAAGTAGATACAGTTAAAAATTTAACGTGAATTTAAACACTGCATACCATTCCTTACTGAAACATTGCAATAGCGAATGTTAAACACCAGCATATTTCACGTAATTCTAGTGAAATATACGCCACCAATGGACGAGAGTTTCTACTTCTACAGTTGATAGACCGTAGGTTCCAGGTTTGAAACTAAGTCCTCATTCATCAACCTAGATGTTTGAAGTTTACCGCAAATTTCTCTGAAATTCACAGAGATACCGTCTACAACTTCTTAAAAAGACGCCCTGAGATTGCAGCCACGACAGATTTTACGTGCACCCGTTTCCATAAGTGTAAACGACAGTCATTTGTCCCTTCTGGAACCAAACCCAGGTTCTTTGATTACGAAATCATCACTCTGCTAAATAAGCTACTGTGATCCCGAAGAATAAATGAACAAACAAATGAAGTTAAAAAATGTTTTATAGTCTCTCGAATGTCATGATTTTTTTTTCCTTACAAATCTAAAAACATCTCAATTTTAATTTATACGCAAAGCAACAAACACAATCTTTTTATTCTTCTATTTTTTACTTTCCGAACACTATAGTGAGGAATGTATTGTAATCATGTCAAAAATCCGAATTTGAGATTTTGATGTTTCCATACGTTTCGAGTTCCCCTGAGTCCGTTTTCACTATTTTTACGATGATGTGTGTATGCGTGTATGTCTGTGAGTGAACACGCTAGCGTCTAAACGCTTTGTTCGAATAAGTTTAAAATTGGTACGTATATTGTAAGTCACCATAGTGCGAACCCTATTGATTTTGGTGAATCTAGCACTTATAGTTTTTTTACAGGGACATCAGGAAAAATTCTTTATCATTATGGCCTTTGGGGCTAAATTTTTTAAAGTGTGATAGCGTCTAAACGCCTTATTCAATTGAGCTGAAAATTTATATAAATCTTATAAATCACTGTTGCACTAACTATAAGCATTTTGGTGAATCTAGCAATTATAGGTTTTTACAGGGACACAACGAAAAATTCTTTATCATCTATGGGTTCAAAGTTCAGTAGCGTTAAATAAAACGTCGTGTAATATATGGAGAAAAATACTCAAACACTCTATTATGGTTTTCCCTCTTTTGTTTGTTTAACAATTCCTTTATCTTTATTTTATCTACAAAACTGTTAATTACTCATTGTTCGGAAAGTCAAGTGGATTCACTCCAGATTTTTTAACTAAAAATTGTTTATTAAATACATTATCGATTTTTTTCTTCTTTTTTTGCTTTGCTTTGCTTTTGCATTTATTTTATTTCATTATTATTATTTTTTTTTTATATTATTTTTTTTTCTTCAAATTGCATCAGATTGAACTTGTAGAACTTTTACAACATACTGTTACATGAAATTAATTGTACAGTAAAATATACAATAACATTTTTTTTTCTTCCTCTTTAAGGTTTCAGATGAATTATTATTATTAAGAATTTCAAAGTAGAATTATTCCTCTAATATGTATGGTATCTACAATCGGAAATGGCATAAAGAGATATCGGATGGGCGTTGGTTTTTTCCATTCAAAGACATAGTCTTATAGTCCTATTTGTAGAGAGTACTATCTGTCAAAAGACTCACAGGGAAAATATATCATTAATACTCGTAGATATATGATTATTGTCATTGATTGGAAAGAGATATTTTTCTGCTTTAATATATCTCGATGAATATTTAATAAGAAACGGTGTAGAAGTATTCAGACAACGATATATAATTTTAGATTACATATCTTTATGTATTTTTGTGGAAAATATCAAATTTGGATCAGTCTCTTTCAAAAATGCACGATTTAAATTTGGTTGAAGTTTCTGAAACATTATTACAGTTGCCAAATGCACACGGCATTTTTTTTTTTTTTTTTTTTTTTGTATTTTTATATTTAAACAGTCGCTTTGTAAAAAAAAAAAAAAAAAGAAAGAAAGAAAGAAAGAAAATGTTGCGATTAACCTTATAGATTCATACTTTACAAAATTAATGTATTAAAAGACAAACAAACAAACAAAAATAAAGAATGCAATCTTGCTCTTGAAGCTTTGCTATTTAAACATGAAATAATTCACATAAGGTCAGATTATCGCGTAATATTTTAGATAATAAAAATAAATTACTTTCAGTGCTTTTTTTATTATTATTAGAAAAGATCAGCTATATTAACTTGTTTATAATTAATACTTCAAAGTAAATAAAAATTTAATTCATTTATAAATAATTTTATATGATAATTAAAACTTGTATATAATTATGTTTGGTAATATGTATTTTGTACCATGCCACTGTATATGTACCGTTTTTACTATTACACTCTGAACTTAACCAAACCAAATATTTAGTGATTTCAAACTGATTGAGTCAAAAAATCAATTTTTAATATATATATATATATATATATATATATATATATATATATATATATTTGCTTTTTTACTTTCTTACATATATATGTTAGAAAAAAGTATTGAATTCGTGAAAAATTTTCTCTTTCTCTTTCTGTTTTTGATGGTTTTATATGTTTTGTAATGTGCTGAAACTGATTTCATCATTTGAAAAAATTATCTGTCCATGCATCTGACTATGTGTCTGTCCGTCTCTCTCAGTCTCTGTGACATTAACGTAAATTGATGCTGATTACATTAGGGGGTCAATCGTTTAACAGTTGACGCTGTCAAGCCTTTTATATATATATATATATAATTTTTTACTTAGAGAATGGGACAAAATTTCTTTTAATTGTATATAATGATACATTTTTTTTTTTTTTTTTTACTTTCGAAAATATAAAATAATTATTAATGATAGTAGTAAAAAAAAAAAAAAATGTTGTATGTGTGCATAGGGCGGAAGTGATTAAATTTCGAATATAGGAACATCTGAAAAGAAATCGTCAGTGCCTTTAAAACAAAGACATAAAAGATAGATCTGTGATAATTTAAAATTAATTTATTGATTTTTTTTTTTCATTTTAATAATAATAAACCACTTAACGATGTCGAGACAAAATTGACTTTCTTTGAAAATTTAGTGTTATACCTCTCTCAGTTGAAAACCGCCTGTATTCATCATGGAAAATAATTTTAATAAATAATTTGTACTGCGTAAATTTGTATAGGATAATATAGAAAAAAATGGTGGCCATAACATACAACTTTTTAATTCACTTTTATTATTATTATTATTATCTGAAATTTAATATTACACGAACTGAAACTGAATAATAAAAAAATTCCATTTATTTAATTTTTATAATAAAATAAAACTTATAACTAATTTTTTAATGTTGATAAACTGTTAAAAAAGTACCTAAACAAATCAAATCAAATGATTTTAAATATTCTGAAATCAGTCATGTTAACATTCAGGGTTGGGTTTCTGACGTCAAAAAGTGGTTTTTGACATGACAATGGTTTAAACCTGGTTTAAACCGTCAAAAACCTGTCAGAAACCTCTACTGTCAAAAACCTGTATTTTCAAAATTTATAAATGAGCTTGAATCTGGTTAGAAGTAAGATTTAGTAATATTTGCCATATACAAGTGAATATCTAAATATTATGCTGTTTATAAATTAAGAAATCTTAAAAGAATTTGTAGATAATTTATAAAAATTTAGGTAAATTACCTGGTTTTATAACCTAAGAAATATATACAAAGTATATATTTCTATATTAATAATAATCTCTAATATTTTGTATGTTTATGTTTATTTATATTAATATTTATAAAATTCTAAAATTCCAAAGTTACTTATGAATTTTCACATAATCCATGAAAACACAGGAGTACAGGATTTTATTATTTCTTTAAGTAAAACATAATACATGTGGACAGCAAATTAATATGAATTTGAAAATAATTATATTTATAATCTGTATTCACTTTATCATTTATTAACAAATTCTTATCTAATTATTATTATTATTCATTGTATAAATATTTGTACCTGTTTATAGCTTGGACTTTAGTGTTTGGTGTTTCGGGAGTAAGGCTGATTGACTACTCTAGTGTCTTAGGCCTAAGGGGAAACACCCTCCGTGGGGGTCTTTCTAAAGGGTCCTAGCCTGTATTTATGCAAGTTTTCGAGAAAAACATGAAAATTTTTGAACGTCTAAGCCGACGAGCGTACACTGGGAGTAAACCTGGTACCTCACGTCTACCAGCTTTGCGCTTAGAACTGCTTGGCCACTGGTGGGCCCTACAGCTTAAGACTAATAATTTTTTTTTAAATCTGTACGAGTAAATATTAAATTTATTGGAATTTATACATCATGTCCAGAAAACATTTATATTTTTCTTGCCTCACGGTAATTATACGAATTTCAGACGCAATTCAAGCTTGTATAACATTCAGAATTATTGCTTTTTCTTATAAACGTGAAATATCAGCAGTCATTTTAGAAAAAAAAAAAAAAAAAAAAATTATATTTTTCTATAAAATATTTAAATACAAAATATTAGGCTATGCATTTTTATTTTACTGGTTAAATACATAATACTAAAAGCACAATACTAAAAAAAAATTGAAATATACAATGTTATATTGCAAATAAAATGATTTATCAATCAAAATGATCTATCAATGTTTATAAATCATTAATTTTTAGAAGCTTAAAGTTTTGTTTTTATATTAATCAAAATGTTATAATGATGTTTCTCCAAAAACATTAATATGTTTACCTTTTTAAACATACTTATAAATAATATCTTATTAAAAAGTACTATATTTTTAAAGTATCACATAACTAAGTTTAATATATGCTATATTAAGCATAGTTATAAATAATTTCGTAATAATATATAAAAGTATCACAGCATATTTCGAATGAACATAGAAATAATGCCTAATAAAATTTTAAAAGCCTAAAGTTTTGTTTTTTGTATTAATCAAAATGTTGCAACAATGTGTTTATCAAAGAACATCAATCTATTTGCTTTTCAAAAAATCTTTATAAACTATATTTTGTTAAACTAAGTTTTTATATGACAAATTATAAATATAGGTTTTTGACATTTTTGACAAGGAGGTTTTTGGCATGACGGTTTTAACCATGGTTTAAGCCGTCAAAAACTGTCACGTGTCAAAAACCTGCCAACCCTGTTAACATTATATATATATACAGATTAATTTGGATATATAAGAGATTGTCTTAACATTACTATATGCTGAAGATATGTTTATACTGTTATATGTTTATACATGTACTGATAGATATACTGAAAGTTATGCTTATTGAATATTCCAATCACTTTCATGATTACGTTAATGATGTTTTATAATAAATAAATTAGTAAAATATAATTAATTTAATCTAATTATTAAAATAAAATACTTACGAAAAATCTGCAACAAACAGATTATTTATTTATTTTATTATTATTTAAAAAAAATAATAATCAGAATCAGAATCACACACACACAAAATTAACACCAAGAGATGATAATTGACACCAGTTTTAAACCAAAAATCATTATTATTATTTTTTTTTTCTTGTTTCAATTGGTTTTAACAAATATACACTAAGGTGAAGTCTGATGGAAATCGATTTTTTTATTACGTGAATAAATATATACTTCATAGATTTATTATCTTTATGATTAATTTTATTAGTAAAATTTCATATAGGAATAGCTATCAAACTGTCTTAATTCATGGAGACTACACTCTGGAGATTGCATCGATTAGATAAATAACCAATAAGCTAACAGAAATTCCAAGTGGATTTACCTATGAGCCTTAAATCGTGTTATCGCTCCATAGCTCGTATGAAGTGCACCTCTAACATCATTATCGAGCTTAAAATCAAATCAGCGTGACATCCGTATATTTCACAGCGTGACTTTCAAGATCTGCATGATATCCCTTGGAACCGATTGGTTACCTTATGTGATTGACATCCAAATCTCTAAAATTGATTGTTTCTCATCATAGTTAGATTCATTTTGATGCAATTTCAATATATTGTGGAAAACTGTTATATAAAACGTTTGCTTGCTTAATATGAAAAAAGATATCCGCTCGAAATTGTTCCATAAAACGTAGATGAAAATTGTTATTATTCTATATAATTGTTTTAAATTTTTCAAACAAGTTACTTTATGTATCTTTTTATAAGAGAAGTAAAATGCATGCACAAAATATATGAAATGAAAATTATTTAATCACATTGCTTTCTTCGCATAATTGATAAATTTATAATTAATAATTCCTGTTGTTCTTGTATGTCTTAAGGCCGATTGATTACTCTTGGGTCTTAGGTCTATGGGTGGAGCTCCCTGCGTGGGGGTTTCTCTAGGGGATCTTAACCTTTAGTTAAGCGAGTTTCGCAGAAAACCACAGAAAATTCCGAACGGAGAATTCCGTCAAAGAGTGCAACCTGGGATCGAATCCGATACTTCCCATTTTCCAGCATTGAGCGCAGAATCCCTCGGCCACTGGTGGGGCTCATAATTTATGTTCCAGATAAATACAGTATAGCATTATTGTTTATTAAAACATTTGAACGTTTAATTCAGATAAAATGATTATTATTATTTAAATTACTCTGGGTAATTTGAATCTGAATATATATATATATATATAAGAACAGTTTTTGTTTTAATTTTATAATCAGAGACAAAAATAAATGCGCTGATAGGATCAATACTCTAGTTAGTCTCCATTTACAGGCATGGAAGTGTAGAAAACGAAAAATAAGTTTAATTAGGGTGAATTGGGGTAAATGAAACCATAAAGTAAAGTCTCCATTTACAGGCATGGAAGTGTAGTAAACGAAAAATAAGTTTAATTAGGGTGAATTGGGGTAAATGAAACCATAAAGTAAATTTGGCATCGCCTTATACATATCTGCCAAAATCCTAATAATACTCCGTGGTATTATTAGTACCCGCCTGTTTTCCACACCACTTAAATTTTAGAATAGTTCTTACAAGTACAATTACGATTAAAGAAAAAAAAAAAAAAAGACTCTTAAAAAAAGACTGGCATGAGAGAAAAAAATGAGGGGTACTAAAACAATACTACGGATTATTAATTAGGATGTTGGCAGCTATGTCTTATAACTCAACTGATAAGCAGATTTTGAACCTAGACAACATATCTGTTTACTAAAACATTCCTTTTAAATCTAGCCGCTGAAAATTAAATCGAATATGAAGCAGCGATAGTTCAAAAAGTTTGTGAAAAATTTCATATATTTCTCTCTCTGACAGAATACCCTCTCACTATTTGAAGCTTTGCAATTTCTGCATATACGAAGTGAACGTTATCGTTTTTGGTATGACAATTAAGTTTTGTATGTAGATTTTGAATAATTCTGTAAATTCGTCCTATTTTTTTTAAGTCTTTTATTTTTTCACCCGAAGTTACACTTACCCCAGGATTTTTAACTGTTAAAAATGAACTACATAAAAATGGGAAAATGATCCTTTTCATACCTTTTTGAGAAGATTTTTCTTAATGCACAAAAAATGCGGAAACCGTTGCTTTCTAAAAATGGGATTATTATTAAAAATATATATAATAACTAATAATTTAATTTAATGAAATGCGGTATAACAAATGTTTTTAATTTGTTTTATAAATCCCTTGAATGGTGTACATTGTTAAAACACACTTCTCAAAAAGTAGCAGAATCTTCTAAAAAATAAGCAGGATCTTCTTATTTTTGAGAAGTTTCTTTTCTTATAATAGCTCGGAGTAGGGACTTCTCTTTTTTAAGATTTTTTTTTTTTTTTTAATTTAACGGTTAATTTCATATTTACTCTTGTAATATTGTAATGAAAGATGCTTCGTTTGCGAACGCTATGGCTCCGAGGTAAAGTATATGGCTTCAAAGCCTCAGATTGTGGAATCGATCCCCGTCAAAATAAATTATTTAAATTTAAATTGTTTATTTCTGATTTATTCATTATGTTAATTATTCAGTTAATATTATGCAATTTCTAGATTTTTTCGAAATCTAGAATAGAAAATTCATCAGTTGTATAAAATGCAAAGAAAAGTTTGAAAGGAATAGTCAAATCAGAAAAAAAAAAAAAAAAAATAAATAAATTCTTAAAAATGAGAAGTTCCTACTCGGAGCAATTATAAGAAATGAAACTTCTCAAATAGGGAGAAGATTCTGCTTATTTTTGAGAAATGAGTTTTAACAGTTTTGTATGTGATGAAAAGCAATTCACTTGTCAAAAGCAATTCGACTAAATCACTTGTATAATTTTTTACATTAATTTTCAGTTTTTTTTTTTTTTTTTTTTTTTTTTTTTTTAATTTTAAATAAAACTTGATATTCAAAACTTTTTTTAAGTTTTGTTGGACTATTAAAAATTGTAAATTGGGAAGTGATAATTCGAGACGTAAGGAAAAATTTACAAGTCTGTAAAGAGTTATATATTTAAAAAAATGAAATAAATTCAGATTCCTGAAAGTTTTCCTCATCTGGTAACTCGAATAAACTATCCCTTAAAATACTTTATACAGTTGACCGAGGTTACACTGGGTATAAAACATGAGGCAGTACACGAAACATAAGGTTTGCATATACTTTTTTCTTTAAGTTGCATTATGTTAAATTATAAATTTTGTTAAACTAAAATTTTGTTAAAATCAATTAGGTGTGGTTTATGCCAAAATTTTTGAAATGTGTAAATATAATGTCTAGTGAATAAAATAATGTAAAAATCTAACTGAGTTAAGAACACAGTTAGTTACCCCTCGCATCCTATTTCGAATTATCATCTGAGTTATGTCTATTATGATTCTTTCACCAGAAATGCTTTTACTTTCTTTGATAATTACAATATTTATAATCATTCTTAAAGTAGAATTCGGTGGAATGTGTTTTTCGAAACATGGAATCGAATATAAATCATCGAAAGCGCTATCATATTGTGATAAAAACAATTAAAAATTGAATGAAATATTTTGGTTTAATTTAGTGTGTACTCATTGAACAAAAAATTAATTTTACCTAATTGGAAATATTTTTAAACTATTTAAAAATGTAAACATTGTTTATAGAAATCGGGCGAAATATTCTTTTGTATTAATAATACATCATATACCAATATACGCTAAGATATTTCTGATAATTCATAAATCATTGGAAAAATGAGAAAAATTCAGAATTGAATAAAAATATGTATTTTTTTATTAAGTGAAGTCCCACTAACGATTCCTTTATATTGATCTAAAACCACTAGGACATTATGATGATATACTTAATTCAATAAACCAAATGTATAGTTATATGATCACGCAATTATCTCTTTGGCAAAATAACTTGCTTATTATAAAAAAAAAAAAAAAATATATGCCTTTTTTTTTTTTTTTTTTTTTTTTTTTTTTTACAGCAGTGCGTATTCAGGATTTGTTTTTTTAAACAACAGTGCGTATTCAGGATTTGTTTGAATTATAAATCTTTCCTAATTTAAAGACATAGCAATTAAAATGAAATGCTGCATCATACACAAGTGAACTGAATCACGCAAAATATCATGTTTTCCAACTAACTGATATATAAAAGAAACATATAATAACGTAAAAATGTTTTATGCTCTTGTTTTTTTTTTTTTTTTTTTTGTTTTTTTTTTATTTAGAGAAAGTATTGGATTCGTCAAAATTTTCTAACTCCAGTTTTCAATGGATTTACATGTTTTGGGATGTTTGGGATTTACTAAACATGATTTGACTGTTTTTAGGAAATGTCTGTCAGTCTGTCTGTGTTTGTGTGTGCGCGTGTGTATCACAAATTTTATGGACGCTGTCACTCACGAACCAATGAACGGAATTTAACCAAACTTGGTATTTAGTTGAACCCTGACATAAACTGGTGCTAATTAGATTTGTGGAAAAATTGCTCAACAGGTGGTGCTGTGATCGCATTTTTTTTTCTAAATTTTTAACATGGCAGTATAGGATAAAATTTCGCATAAATGTACATAACGAGAGATATTTTAAACGTGTGTTTGCAAAATTGATATGAATTATTTATGATAGTAGTAGTTAACTAGGAAAAAAAAATTGTGCATGTGGGAACACCGCTGCTTCCCCCCGTGGAAGTACACCCCCGGGGGAAGTAAATTTTCAATATGGGTGTCTTTCGAAAGATCTCGTCAATACCTTTAAAACGAATGGTTGAACTATAGATCTGTGATAATTTAAAACAAAGTTATCGATTTTTTTTTCTTTTTTACTTTTAACAAAGAAAAAAAAAAAAAATAGAGAAAAAAAATCGCATTTATTCTGATAATTGCTCACGAACAAATGAACGAAATTTAACCAAACTTGGTATTTAGTTGTACCCTTTAAAATGAATTGTTGAACTATAGATCTGTGATAATTTAACACAAAGTTATAGATTTTTTTTTTTTTTTTTTTTTTTTTTTTTAATCTTAAAAAAAAATCTTAGAAAAAAAAAAGGATTTCTTTTGATATTGGCAGAAAATTGACTTTCTTTCGGCATTTAGTGATATAGTAATTCTGTCAGATAAAAATCGTCTGAATTTATAATGGAAAATAATTTTATAATTTTATAAATAATTTGTATTCAATGAATTTTGTGTAAAATTATATAGAAGAAAGTCATGTGGTGGCCACATCATACTAGTTTTAATGATGATGATGATGATGATGACTACTCATGAATAATCAGTTAAAGAATAAATCAATGATATTTTTTAAATAACTGACAGATCATACGTATATATATATTTGCTAGAGTTATATCCTAACGTTATTATTTTATGATTCAGTTCCCAAATATATCAAAATAGGCCTTGAGATATTCACACCAAGAAATATATATCATAATTATTAGCTCTATTACCTTTTTCTTTTCTTCTTTTTTTTTTCTTTTTTTAAATGTAAATCTACTAGTAACACATTGTTAATTCTTTTGCATACGTAATTTCATATTCCGATGTCAAACTTGTTCAAAATTGAAAAATACTAAAAAATATTTGTAATTTGTTGGTACCTTTAATAATTAAAAAAAACTATTATTAATTTATATTAATTTAAATGTGAAATCTGTATCGCAGGAATTTATTTAATATAATAAGTTACCTTTTTCCTGAAAGTAGTAACATTGCATAGTTTCAGAGTGTTAACAGTTTTTAATATCACTTTTACTGTGGAAAACTTTTCGCCTTATTTAGTCATAGGAAACTCTGCAAAAACAAAAAAAAAATTTTTTTTTTAATATTGTTATACGAAAACCGTAATACTTGGAAACTATAGATTACATTACATTTATGCTTTTCTCCCAAGCACGAAAAAGCGTTAAAGTTTTTTTTTTTTTTTTTTTTTTTTAATTATTATTTATTTATTTATTTATTTTTCAAAATAAATTTACTTAAAAAAAAAAAATAATAACTTACAAATTTTTTAAATAAGAAAAAGACATTTCAAGGGAAAAAAATCATATTCATTTTTTGTTCTAATTAATTATTGATATTTTGTAATACTTTAAATTCTCCCCATTTATCTTCCGAAATCACTTCATGTATACACTGAAAAACATATTAAGAAATGTAATTAAATAAAGTACATTTTGTATCGCTATCTATCAAATGACATTTGCGTATGTTACGTATTAAATTTAATTTCAGAAATGATTCGTTTGACTCTTGTGTTATATCTTAGCTTCAAAATTGAAACTATCATTACATTAATCTAGTTTGCGTACAGGCAATCGAGCAATTGTAGGAGAGATCCTATTAACGATATCATTTCTGTTTATAGCTTCGTAAACTCTGTGCATTTATTTGCAAGATATTCGAAATATCTTGCGTATACTGCAGATTATTTGGACCGTATCTAATTGGTATTCATACTAGCTGAACCATGCTAACAAATCGAAATAGCAGAATCATCTGCGAGAAGCACATGCGAATAAATCATTCCTTATATAACATTTAAATTAAAGTAAAATATCTTACAGTCATATAAAAGTCCTACGAAAGCACCTTTATATTACTTTATATTCCTATCGAGCAAGTGACAGTCTGACAATTTGAAGTACTTTTGAATGTTTAAATGAAATTAATAGTAAGTAAGTGTTTATTAAAACATATGGCTAAGATTCTTTTTTTTTTTTTTTTTTTTTTTACACGTTTTATTAGCTTCACCTGTATGTATGTTTGTATGTTTGTAACCGCTCTGGGAGCAAACAAAAAATCTATATTGTAAAAAAAGACTTTCCCTACGTGAACGCCGCGGCGTTGAGGTATAGCTCCGCGCCACGAACCTGAAGGTCTAGCGTTCGATTCCAGTCAGGGGAGATTTTTTAAAAATGGTTTTTGTTTAATTCTAAATTATTTTAATTAAAGATTTAAATGTATGTAAATATTATGGTGTGTCACTCACACGATTTTCTCTTACCCTGCATTTTAATACTAAGATAGATACTTTGTTCACATTTCTATAAAAGCGTGTTCTTTAATTTTTTAAAAATATAGTATTATTATTATTATTATTATTATTATTTTGGACTAGAAGGACTGTTAGTTTCAATCTGAGTAAAAACTTCGTTGCCAGATTTTGTAGACCAGTTTAATAAGAAATACCAGTTCTAGCGTTATGAATTTGGCATCAAATGAAAAGGGAGATTTTTCAAAATCCAGGGATGCAAACAGTTTTTCGACACGACAATTATATTTTTAAAAAGTAACTGAGGTGTGAAAATTAGGTGGCAACACTTCATTTTAATTCATTTCAGTCATTTTAAAAGTACGCGGCCCAGTTTTACGGTCAAATAATGAGATAAAAAATAATTCAAAATTCAAAATTCAAAATAAAAAATTAAAGATTGAAATTAACAGTCTTCCGTACTAAACTAAATTCCGTGTTTGACAGAATTTTTGCAACACATCAGTTTAATTCATTTCAGTCATTTTAAAAAGTACATGGCCTAGTTTTACGGTCAAAAAATGATGCAAAAAAATAATTAAAAATTAAAATAAATTAAAAATAAAACTTTTACAGATTGAAATTAACAGTCCTCCTTATTAAACTAAATTATGTCTTTGACAGAATTTGTAGTTTTTATTATTATTTTTTAAATCCATCCGGAATTTAAAGCAAGCTGATTTGCGATAGTTTTAACAATATTTCTGAATTTCTGAATTCAGCGTTTTTGCAAATTGTAATGAGAGAAACTCAGCTTTTATTTTTGTAATGCAAATTCGTTTTATAAATTTTACAATAAGAGTTATTGTATAAAAACTATTTTCTTCTCTAAATATCATTATTATATTTTAGAACAAAAAATTATGCGACTCTTAACTAGTCAACATTTTTTACTAACGTTCCTATTAGAGATGCTTTTAATATATATATATTTTTTCCCTTTAAGTTGAAAAAGGTTATTTTACTGATACTTTTTGTAAGAAAGAACATTTGTTTTAAAGTTAGTGATATTGATTTCTTTCTATTATTGATTTAAAATGTCTTTACCTGTTATATCGTAAACTAGATACCATTTCTATAAATAAATATCTATTTAAGTAGAAGTCATGCACCTTCACTTTACGATTCTTTTATAAATTAGGGCTTTTGTGGTTTGTTGCATTAATTAATTTAATGGCCGGATATATTGACGTATGCTGGAAGACATTTCTGGACAACAGTGATGCCAGATTGGGGATTTTGTCCCCATTTTGGGGATTTTTGAGGCTTCTGGGGACAATTTTGGGGACCAAATGTTTGTGGGAACTTTTTGGGGGAATTCTAAAATTTTGGGGGACAAATCTGGAGAGTTCTTCAACTTTCTGTCAATGTTGGCAATGTAATGATTTATCCCTACGACTAGGGGATTTCAATAACTTTATTGTTATTTGGGAATTTTTTTCAAAAATTGTTGTCATTTGGGGAAAAATCTGAGATTAAATCTGCTTGATTTTTTTTTTTGGAAAAAATTTTTATTTTCCCTTTTTAGTAGAAATTAAGTTGGGGATTTTTTCGAAAAAAACCCCTGATTTGGGGAATTTTGAAGACCTTTTGGGGGAAATAATTTTCAACCATCTGGCATCACTGGAAGACAATTTAAAAAGCACAACTTGTAAGTGTACATGCAAAGTTGTCCAATAACTCAGGAAATTAAAAAAAATTTGATATTATTCCATCGGCAGTTTACTTTATTTAAATATTTTAAAATTTTTCAAAATATGTAGTGACCATACAGGTGAGTACAAAAATTAATAAATTTTGAAAGTTATTACGGAGCGGAAGGGGAACCGGGAGCCCAACAAAGACGTCTAATCCAGTTACATGGTCGTGGTGAAATGATGCTACGATTTCTTCATTAATTTCGCCAAAGCTCCGAAGCCAAATTCAAAACTATCAGTACATATTGCATAGAATTTTTTTCACCAGCAAGAGCACATAAAAAAGTGGTTTCAAAAAACGTTGAGCTTAATTCTATTGAATAATTTTGAATTCTCTTGCCAGAAGTGCCATGCATATTAACCATAGAAAAATCGCCAAACATAATTACCTAACTGAACCCACTAAATGTCATTAATATTTAATTTATTACTATCATTATTGAAAGCAATGTAATATAACATATACTGAAGTTATGGCAAATAAGAAAACAAAAGCCATTAAGATAGAATGTTGACTGTAAACCGTTATAAATCAACAAACATGAAATACGTTTCGCAGCCTTTGTTAATTTTAAGAGTAATTCAAAAAAATAAATCATTTTATTGGATGGATCAAATGAGATTTTTAAATATAACTTGCAGAAAATTAAAAATATATTTATCTCTAATCTATAATAATAAAAGTATAAAATATAATTTAATTCTGTTCAAGGATAATTTTGATTAACTGAATAAAATTACGTTAACGATTAGAGTATGAATTAGGAGGAACATAAAAAATTAAATGTGTTATTATTTATAAGACGTAATGATATCATGAGGTTTTGCTGTCTGAGTGATTTTTTTTTCTTTTACATATATTTATTTATTTATTTTATTGATGGAGAAACAATTCGGCAGTTATTAAAGATTAATATTGAATATACGCGTAAATTATTATATAAGATTTAAAATAGATTTGAATTAAAATTAAATAGAAAATTTAAAAAATATATGTAGTTTCTACATCACATGGTTATCAGACATACTTAGTATATACATGCTTAACGTATAAATCAATAATATATCTGTACCCCGAAGATAAAGGAACCATATCCATTTTGTGAAATGAGTTAGCTCTTTTTTAACACGCTTTTATTAGCTTCACCTGTATGTATGTTTCTATGTATGTTTGTAACCGCTCTGGGAGCAAACAAAAAATCTATATTGTAAAAAAGACTATGCCTACGTGAACACTGTGGCTGTGAGGTAAAGCTCCGGGCTACGAATCTAAAGGTCTAACGTTCGAGCCCAGTTAGGGGAGATTTTTTTAAAATGGTTTTTGTTTAATTCTAAAATACTTTATTAAAAATTTAAAAGTATGTAAAAATTGTGGCGTGTCACTCACACGATTTTCTCTTACACTTCATTTTAATACTATAAGGATAGATATTTTGTACTTTTTAGTTCACATTTCAATAAGAGCGTGTTCTTTAATTTTATAAAAGTACAATTTTATATTGCATATTTTGTTTCCGTTTGTTGTGTACAAAACGTGCACGTTTTGTTTTACATGCAGGTATTAAGCACTATGTCGAGTTACCATAAAAGGGATAGAACTGTGGAAAATAAATCCCTGTCTGTATATTTTCTTTATTAGTTACAAATTCATTTAATTACAGCGTCATTAACATCCTTCCTTTATTGCATTTTTATGACATGGCGCCCTTCACCTTCAGGGTATATATGTGAATAAATACGTGCTAAGGCATACGCATAACGCATAAAACAAATATTTAGTTTTAGTTTTGAGAAATGGTAACTAGTTTACGTAAACATAACAAAGGTAATGGTTTAGTAAATAAATTGAAATTTCATAAATATTTTTTTTATTATTATTTATATGCACTATCTTTAACATTTTGAAGTCAATTATTTTCCTTTAAGCAACCAGTCCTTTTTTTTTTTTTTTTTTTTTTTTTTTTTTAATCACTTATAAGACAAATTTTAAACAAATTATCTTATAAAATGTATAAAGCAATTTCTTAATAACAATAGAAATTTTAAGTTATCACTCAAAAATATCAAAAAGTATGTCTTTTATTTGTAGTGTTCTCTTTATATTATTTGACAGTTTTGAATGTTTTCTTAATAATTTAACCCTCTCAGCGTGTAGCCTTAAATAACATTTTTACTTAAAATATAATTTTATTGTCTAAAAAAATAACTTTTTGTTGACTACTTTAGCTTCATGATTTTAAAATTCAATTTTACGTCTCGCACGAATTTGAGAGAGATTTCTTGCTTTACACAAATCAGTCTCAAACCGTTTAAAAGGTGTCTATGTGAGTTACAAAAATTTGATTCACACGGGTTTAATCTCAAATACTGTTTAATTTTATTTTCCAGCATCTCAAACTTCAATATTTTTAATCCTACAAGGCACCCAGTTCCATATGTGGAACACCGACTTTAATCCTTCCTATAGCTATAAAACTATTAGTAGCGACATCTCTTGAAATCTCGAGAGAAGCTACTGAACTTTAGCAATGTAGTAATACGAATCTTTACCTAAAGATGTCGCTACTGAATTAAAAAAACAAACCAAAAAAAAAAAAAAAAGAATAGTAATTGAACAGTTTTGACTCGAAAAAAAAATATTGTGTTTTATAACGAAGTGTATATTTTGCAGAGGTAAGTTTTTTTTTTTAAATTATTATTACAATAGTAAACGTATTAGTAAATCATATTTTTATGTATGTTCCACATAAGGTACGTTGAGCTAAAAAGCTGATTTTTCCGTAAAATATGGTTTTACTTTTATTTTTATTTTAAGTTTTATTTTAAGTTTTTCCTATCTTCTGATCACTAATTACAACCTATATATTTTTGTCGCGCACAAAAAAAAAAAAAAAAAAAAAAAAAAAAAAAATTGAGCCTTGTAGGGTTAAGACGATTTTCTATTTACAATACCGCTAAAGCTGCACTGTAAAAAACTTTCTTGAAAAAAAAAAATATTTTGTTGGCTGATTTTTAGATTTATTTTGTCGTTTTAACAATATCTTCGTTGAGTTAAACGAATGAACTTGCATCGATTAATCAGAAGGATATTGTTGAAAGAAGAGTAACTGTCAGTGAATAGTTCGATAAGCTACGTCATATATCTTTCTGTTAACAACCAATGAGACAGTGACGTGTTGAACCATAGCCTCCTATACTAGACGCCTTCCGAGTGGCTCGGAAACTTGGCGGTAGACAGCGCCACCTGGTACAGATTGCGCGACTTTTTTATTCAACAGCCACAAAAATTTTTAAAAGTGGGATTTGATATATATAAAAGGCGAATACAATCGAAGAAACGTCGATAAAATACATCATATATCACTTTTTAAAATTATTGGTGACAGTTGAATGAAAAAGTCGTGTAATATGTACCAGGTGGTGCTGTCTACCGCTTGAACTGTTGCCAAGTTACCGAACCACGTGGAAGGCATCTAGTTTAGGAGGCTACGGTTGAGCCAAGAAAACTGTTTGTTTAAAGCAGCAAACTAATATATTTTATTGACTGATTTTTAGATTTATTTTGTCTTTTTAACAATATCTTTTTTGAGTTAAACGAATTGACTTGCATCGATTAACCAGAAGGTTATTGTTGAATAAAAAGTAATTGTCAGTGAATAGTTCGAAAAGCTACGTCATATATCTTTCTGATAACAACCAATGAGACAGCGATATGATAAACCAATAAATGTTTTACGTATGCTTAAATCAACTTTTTTTTTTTTTTTTTTTTTTTTTTTTCATTAAAACAAAATTTGGTTGAATTAACAAACAAATATGCATATTTTAAATTTTGTTTCTAGTAATAAAATTTTTGTGAAGATTTTCTGTAAAAAAATTAATTTTTTATACTTTTTCCAGGTTTATTTAAAGTTTAAACTTATATATAAACCAAAGTTCTGCAATATAAATTTTATTCATTAAACAATTCCTAATGAAAAGTGTTAACGTAGAATGACCATAATTTCCGTATTGTGCTATGAATATAAATAGAAGTCTTTATAATAATCGGTAATTATTGCTTTGGGATAATTTATACATCTAATACATGTCATCAAATTTTCTTCCTTTCACCACAATATTTATCGAAAGACTTTGACTGGAATAGTAAAGAGAAATGATATTCAATTATGAAAAGATAATGAAAGCGCACAACGAGAAAACAGGAACTGATAATAGAAAATTGATCGAACAGAGGTACATGATACTGCCGTAGGCAATTCATATACACAATTACATTTATGGATTTGTTATACTTGTGCAAATTCAGAGTAAATGAATAGTGCCACAAAAATTTTGTAAAGATTAATTCTATTTATTTTTCTCACAGCAAACACACACAGAAGGAAACATCTATTCTTAGCATAATATTTAATGCTACTGTTCTTTTACAGTTTCATTTATGTTGTTTTGTTACCCCATACATAAACAAGCACAAGTATATTTTATCGATAAACAAATATTATTGTATTAAATTAAATATCCATTATTGTAATTTAAAATGCTATTTACGAAAAGAAAAAAAAAAGAATAAAAAATTAGAAATTCATAATGCTTTACATTTTCCACTTTCATATGAATAAGCAAAATTCTTCTTTAAAATTAAACGCCACTATTAAAAAATAAAAATAGTTTATAATAAGAAAAGTGAAAAATTAATTTGAAAAGGCATTATAATTTTTCTGCATTTAAAAGTTACTTTAATTAAAACATATTTTCTTTAATACAAAACATAGATATATGTCTTTCAGAAAATCAATAAGTTTTAAATGTTTTATTTATAATAGATTTTTTTTAATAAATGTTCAAATTATTTTATTTAATAATTACCTCTAATTTTGTAGAATAATATCTGATACATATGCAGAGAAAAAGAATATATCACTTTCATCTAGAACGAATGAGTAGCTATTTTCTAAATCATTAAACAAGAAATATAGATTTTCAAGTTATGCGTATAAGGTAAATTAATAACCTGGGTAGATAAAATGATAGAGAATTTCAAGTCTACACTTTTTCGGATGGTGAAACAATATTATGAATATTATGAATGGTATTAAACCTTTGTATTGCGAGAAATTCTTGTTGATTTTCTAGAATTGGGTTATAAAACAAAATTATGGCAATTGAAACTCACCTCTTGTGTTCCATTAATTTACAGAGATTTTTAAATGTGATTGACCTCCATAATATAGGAAAACGGTCTAGAATTCTAACAGGAGTTTTTAGAACTCGCTAGCAAAAGGGAACTAGAACTTGTAAGGATGACATGGATCTATTTTTACTAGAACCACAATTTAGATTCTAGATATCAGTCACATAATTTTTTCTTAGTGTAAGATAGTAGAATAGATAAACCATAGCCTCCTTAACTAGATGCCTGTTGCGTAGCTTGGATGCTAGGCAATAGTTGAAGCGGTAGGCAGCGCCACCTCGTACAGATTATGGGACTTTTTTTATTAAACTTTCACCAATAATTTAAAGAAGTGATATATGATACATATAATCGACGTGATTCTTTTCGCCTTTTATATACAACATATCCCACTTTTTAAAATTTTTGGTGGCTGTTGAATAAAAAAGTCGCGTAAGCTGTACCAGGTGGCACAGTCTACCGTTTCAACTGTTGCCTAGTTTCCGAGCTACGCGACAGGAATCTGGTTAAGGAGGCTATGGATAAACATACAATTAGACAAACATTACAATTAAAAATTAGCAATAGAAATCTAATACAAAAGTTCCTAAAAGTAGGCAGCACTGCCATATATGTGGCAGGGTTGCCAGATTTGGCCTTTTTTTTTATTCAACAGTCACCAATAATTTTTATTTGCAACGTTTGGCTAATCACTTTGAAGATTGATAGTCTATTATGTATATCAAGTGTCACTTCTCAACATTAATGGTGGCTATTGAATAAAAAATATTCCATATCTGGCAACGCTTATATGGAGATGTTTTCAAAAAAAAAAAAAAAAAAAGATTATTTCTTTAATCGTTTCATTCTCATGATGGTCGTAAAAATGCTAACGACATATGAGTCGCATATGTCCTAATTGCCAACTTTTATGTTTTTCCCTGGAGACTTCACACCTGAAATCTTCTGTAACACTTCATTATTATAAAAAAAAAAAAAGTATATCTAGGAGTTTTATTTTAACCCCTTCAGGGGCTTTGGGATGAATTTTATAGCTCTTAATTTTGATTTACAACTGCAAAAATTAATCTTGGAAATATTTAATAGAATTTCACTTTTTAAACTTAGCCGAAAAAAATTCATTTATTTCTTTTGTTCTAAACTTGTTGTCAAATTCTTCTAGCTCTTTCTTTTAAATAACGCGTAATTACATTGCGCATGAAAAGGTAAAATGATAATTGCAAACATTTCAATTTATTCTGGAGCACTTTTAGCCCCGCCATTTATGTACCACTTCGTTTAGAGAATATTTTTCTCCAATACATAACTACGATAGAATAAGAAAAAAAAAATAACCTTAAAAAAAAAAAAAAAAAGTAGAATGAAGGCGGGCTAAAAATGACAACTCTGGAAAAATAATGGTGAAATATCTAATTTGTAAGGTATGAGATGTGTCGAGTTCGGAGAATGAAGGTCACCAGCCGGATCCGGAGCTAGAAATTAGTGGCTTCGGTGACAGTGTCGAACTGAGTTTAAAAAATTGAGTTGGAAAAGTAAAGGCCACCAGTCAGATCTAGTGTTAGTGATGATTTCGTTGATAATGTCGAGATGAGTTAAAAGTATTGAGTTCGGAAAATGTAGGTCACTGGTTAGATCCAGGACGATGTTTTGGTTGAAATATCAGATTAAATATAGAAGTGTCATTGAGATGAAGGAGTGTCATCGAAGAAACATTTAGTTTAAAGAGGATTGGTGTAAAATGTTACTAGCTACAGTTGGCAGCAAAAGTATTGAAGCATTAGCAATAATTCCTATTTAAAAGATGGACACCTAATGCTGTTTTGTTAAGTAAATATTTGTTGAGTCATGATCTTAGTCCTATTTTGTTTGTAAAAAGGTAAGTTCATGATAAAAATTAGAGGCCGAACTAATATATATATATATACTAGCAGACCCGGCCACGCGTTGCTGTGACTAAGTTATACATTGAATTATACGGCTGTAAACTATTTAGTACAGTCAAATTATTATTTACGAACGAAGACGAAAACGTTGTAGCCGATGTAAACCCACAGGGTTGAGATTTGAAACTTAGGTCAAAATTTGGAAGCGATTGATAAAAATTTTCGTACTGTTGATATTAAGCACAAATTAATTTTATTGTAGGTTCCTATAAATTTTAATGGAGAAGTGATATATATTATTTCAAATGCTACTTTGGATAAAATTGCTAAAATGACTAATATATAAATTAAATTCTATTAAAATTCTATTAAAAAAACGTATAAAAGAAACAGACGATTTTAAAATCAATTTTTATGGAGGAGTGAAATATAATATATGCTATAATGGATAATTTTACGATAAAATGACCTCATCATTTTAAATATTTTAAAGAGGGCAACAGCTGTAGTTATAAAAAGGAAAACAATAAGGCTAAACCAGAAAAATAAGTAAATTTGATAAATATTTTAAAACTTTAAAATTGGAAATCTTATGAAATATTCGACATTTAAAGTAAATACATGTATCATTTTAATTAGGAAAAGATTTTGGAAAAGTTTAGTGTATTTTAACGAAGTGATGAGAAGTTTTTGAGTATGTTAAAATTTTAATAGTAAATTCAAATTAATAAAGATGGGAAACATTGAGGATTAAGATAAGAATAATTATAAGATAAAAAAAAAAAAAAAAAAACTTTTTATATACCATGCTTTTAAATTTTAATATACTAATAATATACTAATTAAAAGGAATATGATAAATATTCTATCATAGTTTGAAGTCAAATTTGCTTTCAAATGTCTAAATAAAATATCTCATGTAAGATACTAATATTTTGCAGCGGAATAGATTTCATTTCTGTCATCCTTGGCGAAAAAAAAAGAATATCGCCAAATTATCTGGCGAAAATATTTAATTCCTTTCAAAAATCATGGTTATTTTAACAACTTATTTTAAAAGAGTAATGAATAATGTGAAACAATATTTCGTACAATACACATTACATGCATACATACGTACAATGAATAATACATATTACATTTCGTATAATGCATTTATCTGGCATGTATATTTTCGTGTTACGCTTTTGATCGCCAAATAATAATAATAATAATAATAATAAAAGCCAAGGGCGACAGAGTTTTGAAATTTAAAATTAAAATTTTGTCAATTTGACAGCAAAATAAATAATAGTGTGGCTGTGTGCTTCAATAATTATAAATTAACTTCCGAATTAAAGAACCGTATGCTTTTGTATTATTCTTAAATCGTGATTTTGTATCCTCATAAAATTGTGCTCTCTACGATTAATAACTTAGAAGTAGGATTAAAGAGTCCCACTTAAAAAGGTTGGAGTGATGGCCACGGAGCTCTCGTGTGGGGAGATTAACTTCATTTAGCTATGATTAGTAAACGTATTGTTGTTTAATTGAATTAATTTTAGAAGTTGCTTCCAAACCTTAGTGCCCTCTTTTTCCTTACAAGAAAAAAATAAAAGGTTGAGTTTGAAACTCCAGTTTTTATTGAATTTTCTCCGCAACACTTTTAACTATACAAGAGAATAATTTACTGGTAGAAGCTGGAGTTCAGTAACCATAAATTTAAGAATTTGAAATATTGGCAGCTATTGTGCATAGTTCACACATTGTTGAACAAACGAGAACCTATACAAAGTCCAGTTAACTTATTAAATGTGGCTTAATATTTTAAAGAGAGAAAATCCTCTGTCAGTTGGATTGTTTTGAGCATAGCCTCCTAAACTAGAGGCCTGTCGCGTGGCTCGGAACCTTGGAAACAGTTGTAGTGGTAGACAGCGCCATCTGGTACAGATTGCGCGACTATTTTATTCAACTGTTACCAATAATTTTAAGAAGTGATATATGGTATATATGATCGAGGTTTCTTCGATTCTATTCGCCTTTTATGCATATCATATTACACTTTTAAAATATTTTGGTGGCTGTTGAATAAAAAAGTCGCGCAATCTGTACCAGGTGGCGCTGTCTACCGCTTCAACTGTTTCCAAGTTTCCGAGCCCCGCAACAGGCATCTAGGAGGCTATGGTTTTGAAGATAGTTCTCATGTCATTATAAATTTATGTAAGTGTGAATAAATACTTTTCAAATATTTTAGAAATTAAAAAGATAATCCATAGATTTTTATTAAAAGTCGTCATTAAAGTATTAATTTAAGGTATTTCGATCAATTTGGACAACATATTTATTTTTTGTTTTCTGTGATTAATAAAAAAATAAAATTCTTCGGCTAATCACCATAAAAAAATGCTTTTTGATTCTTCGATTTTCAAGCTGTTTCTTTTAAAGATTTTGATCCATTTCTTCTTCTAAGACCTTTACTGTTTCTTTTGAGCAATTGTTTTTATTCACATATACTCAAGTGTCTGTTGGATATGTTCTTTTTTATTTGAAACCTCTTTGTTGGAACTTTCGGATTACACTGAAATTCCCAAAAGATTCTACAAAATCTTGCTTATTTTTATCCGACTTATTATTATACAGAGAAGAAAAGAAGTTTCTCGGATTTGCCTACTCATTTTTTAATCTACTTCTATTGCTTCGTATATACTACACATCATACAATCTACAAATATTGAATGTGCCGCTTATATGATTTTTTTTTTCCCAAATAATAATAATTTTTAATAGGCGATATTTTCTTAATTTTTTAACATAAGCTTTAAATAAATAAAGGTTTTAACTGTTATTATATAAAGATAGTAAAATAAATACAAATATACATCTGCCATATTTACATTAAATATGTAGAGCTTTTCTACACAAAGTTCAATTATTATTCAAAAAGCAATTGTTAGTTAAAGTTTAATATTTTTCATGTATTTTAATTTTAACCAGTAAAAACTGATATAATAATAGTAATCCCGATTTGCGAAATGGATATTGTATTTCGCATACTTAAAAAATGAACGATCGTTGAATGTTGCAAATTTATATTTGTGACAGTTATGCTGTCTAGTTGTACACCTGCAACTTTGGTTTTAGTACGAGTTCCCGTTTCAGAGATATCAACGACTTTACACGAATTTTCGTGACGTCTGTATGCAAGCGTGTGTATCTCGCATAACTCAAAAACGGTTGAACTTAGAACGTTTCCAATTGGTATGTTTACTGTCAAAAAAAAGTCCGGTTTGCTGTAGTTTGCTGCAATGCATTTTCTGTAATTCAGAAAAAAACGTTCTATCAACGTAATTTTTCCGTTGATAGATCGTATTTTTCTGAATTACAGAAAATTTATGGCAGCAAACTGCAACAGGACTTTTTTTTTTTTTTTTTTGGCAGTGTAGGTTTGTTATAACACCTAGTTGTGTACCTCCCTTTTTGGACTTTCTATGATTTTTCGTTTAGGAGATATATAGAAAAATTATATTCATAATGACCAAAAATACAAAGGCTTTGTCCATAATATATAACCTATTATCATAGAGATTTCAAAAGAAGCTAATAATAGAGCCGGTAATGATATTGTTTTGAAAGTTGAAGACATTTTTGCGCGATTATGCTTAAAGACATACAGTGCAGCCATATATCCTAAAATTAGCAGTGAGGACGCGTCTAAAATGTTGGAGGGGATGCCAGCTTGACCGACAGTTCGAAATTTGGAAAGCGTCCAGTAATTTCGCGCTCTGTGTTGTTGCTCATTTTCTCTGAGTCAAATGACTGTCACCTCTATTTTAGCATTTTACTCGTTGAGTTAGCACTTGTGCAGATGCTTCCATGGTTCCATGATCTGTGGTCTAAGAATAAACAGGTTCTTGTCGACGAAAGCCTTTTATTTAATGAATATTCAGCACGTAGATAGAGCCCGTAATGTATCTCGCATAACTTAAAAATGGTTGGGCATAGAATGTTTCAAATTGGTATATAGGTTTCTTATAACATCTAGTTGTGCACATACTTTTTTGGACTTTATAAGAGTTTTCGTTTTGGTGATATTTAGGAAAATTTTATTCATAATGACCAAAAATACAAAAGTTTTGTCCATTACATATGACCTACTATCATAGAGATTTCAAAAGAAGCTGATGATAGAGCCAATAATGATATTGTTTTGAAAGTTGAAGATATTTTTGCGTGTAGAAAGTTATGCTTAAAGACATAAACAGGTTCTTGTCGACGAATGCGTTTTATTCAATGACTATTCAACCCGCAAATAGAACCCGTAATGATATTTTTATGAATGTTGCGGATATGTTTGCATGTAGAAAGTAATTCTTAAGACATAAACAGGTTCTAGTCGATGAATGAACTTTAATGAATATTCAGCACGTAGATAGATCACGTAATGATAGTGTTATGAAAGTTGCCGACATTTTTTGTATAGAAAGTGATTATTAAGATATAAGCAGGTTCTAGTCGACGAATGCACTTTACTTTGTTTTAGTCTTGTTTGTCATTTAAAAAAATTTCGAAGAATTTAGTTCAGTGCTACAAGCCAATGAATCTTTACGGAAAATTCCAGAATTCTGTTTTTATTGAAGTTAGAGTCTCAGAACTTTGGCAACCCTAAACTACAAACTTTCGCCATATTCGGTCGCCAAGTCGCCAAATTCCACGCAAAATCGAGAAAATCGATGTGCTATGATTAAAATCAGCGTTGGCTACAATCTTGGAGAGATTAGCGATCAAATTTGACGGCAAATATTGTTTCAGGATGGCCAGAATTAGTAAATACTTTCTTAATTATAACTTAATTAATTGTTTCAGTAAAATGTATCATTTTTTACCTATAAGTTTCGGCAAAGGGAAAAAAATTAGGCCATCTATACTCGAAGGATTTTCGTTAAACTAAGCTATGTATTTGCCAATGAGAGATTCTGTAAAAAGCCATTCCTGAAAAAAACTAGTACATTTCTTTGGCGTTATATATAATACTATTATCATGACTTTTGTGATTAGAGTAGCAGTTTTTTTTTTTTTTTTTTTTTTTACTGTCAGTTTATTTGCGAATCAGTTACCTCACACAAAAATGCAATGTTTTCATAAGAATATGTATATTCCAATGGGTGTATAAGGAAGTCATGTGGTGTGCACATCAGATTTTTTTTTTCTATATTAAGGTGTCGGAATTTGTTTCAAGCCAACATTTTTGTTTTGTCATATCGCGGAGCAATCTATTTATAATGCAATTATAAATTTTTAAAAACTGTGCTTTTATTGCACGCAGCTTTATAAATTGTAACGTATATCTAAGATTCATATTTGAAGAACGCCAATTTTAACAGGTGTCAAAGATTTACAAACACATTGTGTACGTTAGCCTAAAGAAATATAACATTTAAAAGTAATAATAAATACAAAGCGAATTAATTGAAAAAAAAAAAAACACACACACACACACACAAAATTCTTTAGTAAATATATATATATAATTCGTTTACACTTTTCTTTATTATCTTTAATATTTTTTTTTTTATAATAATAATTAATATTGAGATTATAATAATTAATATTGTTTTTCTTTTCTTTACATGCTTTCTTGTAGGTAAGTAAAATTTCATGTTTAACATAATAGCTATGAAACTTAAATATATTTTATAATTTCATGTATTGCTTAAAATTAGGTTATCATCAAGGATGTTTTAATGTCATATTTTCTACAAAAATATGTTCGTTTTTATTTTTTATGTAATTTAATTTTGATTGTTTTAAAAATACAGTAGAGCACCGATTATCCGGTTAACGGAAAATCCGGATAATGGGACAACTATAAAACGGCGAAGTCAATGTTTTTTAGGTAACTTCCCTTTACGCCTTTTCCAGGCTTATTACTGGCAATTGTAGTGGTACCTATTTAGCATATTACAAATGACATGTTTTGAAGTTAATGTTTTAACTTTTTAAAATTTTAAAATTTTATTTTCCATAAAATGGTACAAATTTGTTCATAAAAGCTCACATAGAAATTATATTGTAGCATTACATAGTGTATTACAGTATAGTATTACATATTTAAAAAACAATTTATTGTGATGGTAAAAGGAAATTCTTGAGAGTCTTCTGCTTCAAAGAGGACATCAAAAGAAAATGAATCAGGAAACGCATTCCTACCTTGTCTAATTCTTTGAAAAAAGAAAAATTCTAATCATTTCATTCAACCCTTTTCACTCTCCCCTCTCACTGAAACTGGGCGGAAGAAAGCGAGTGGAGAGGGCGGGAGACAAAAGGAGCGATTTCGGCCGTCTTCAGAGATTCTAAAAATAAAAACTGATTTTCGTAGGATTTTTTTTTTTTTTTTTTTGGGGGGGGGGGAGAGAAGACCGGGGAAGAAAAAAGAAAAAAAAATTCTCCTTGATCGATCCGATTAAATGGACATTCCGGTTAATCGGCGTCCGGATAATCGGCACTCTACTGTATTTAAAAATAATACTGTACAAGGAAAAAGGAATAAATACATATACAGTTCTATTTCATTTTTTTTTTTTTTTTTTTTTTTTTTTTTAGAATTGTTTAATAATGTAAACATTATGTATTTGTATGCTGTTATTTTTCGGTATAATAATAATAATAATAATGATAATAATAATAATAATTTGTAAGCACACCAAGTTAGCAAACACGTGACTAATTTATATGATAATTGTTTTCAATCAATTAAAATAACTTAGGTAGACAGATTTTTTATTTCCAATTTAGAAGCTGCAAAATATGTTTAAATATTTTATTATAATATTGCAAATGTTTAAAAGTTAAAACTTTTCTATCTTAAAAATTTCTGCAACATTATCATTATTTCTATTATTGTAATTTACGCACGGAACACATTTAAAATAATTACTGTTATTTTATTAATCAATAACATACATTCATTCTTTATTCAAAAAAAGAATAATGTTTACTGTACCATTTTCAATTAATTTACAATACTGATAACTTTAACATCGAAAATACTGATACAGTAAATTGATGAAATTTTACCGGAAAATTATTTACTTATATGTTTATTTATTTTTACTTACGTATATTTATTTTTACTATAAAAAGTATAAGGAAGTACACTGTAAAAAATGTCAGTAAAAATAATACACTTTTCGTAACATAAATGCGTTCCAGGTTACTGTAAATTTTTACAGATAGTTTTGTAAAAAGAATTTATGACAGGTTACCTCACACAGTGTTGTAAATCAGCAACGAAAATTTCCCAGAACCATTTTGGTGCGTATCGCATGAGCTATTAACCAATCAGCATTGAAACGTATCTCTTTTCGTAACCAATATAATGAACATGTATTGCGATGCGAGTCCACTGGCCCAGTTGATAGTGTGCTGGCATATAGAACAGAAGATTGTAAGTTCAAAAATGAATGATCGTAGAAAGTTGCAAATTTATATGTCTGACAGATATGGTGTCTAATTGTTCACCTGCAACTTTGGTTTTAATATGAGTTCCCGTTTCAAAGATATCAACAACTTTACACAAATTTTCGTGACGTCTGTATGTCAGAATGTCCGTGTGTGTGTACCTCGCATAACTCAAAAACGATTAGAGGTTTAACTTTGAAAATTGGTATATAGGTTCGTTGTAACATCTAGTTGTGCATCTCCCTTTTTGGACTTCTATGATTTTCCGTATAGGAGATATTTAGGAAAATTATATTCATAATGACTAAAAATATAAAGGTTTTGTCCATTATATACGATCTACTATCATAGAGGTTTCAAAAGAAGCTAATTATAGAGCCAGTAATGATATTATTATTAAAGTTAAAGACATTTTTGTGTGTTAAAGTTATGCTTAAAGACATAAACAGGTTTTTGTCGACGAATGCATTTTATTTAATGAATATTAGCCCGTAGATAGATCCCGTAATTTATATCGCATAATTAAAAAATGGTTGGACGTAAAACATTGCAAATGTGTATGTAGGTTTTTTATAACATCTAGTTGTGCACCTCCCTTTTTGGACATTTCATGATTTTCCCTTTTGAAAATATTTAGGAAAATTATATTTATAATGACTGCGAATAATGACTGCGAATAAATACAAAGGTTTTGGTCATTATATATGACTTACCATCATAGAGATTTCAAAAGAAACTAATGATAGATCTAATAAGGATATTGTTTCGAATGCTGAAGGCATTTTTGCATCTAGAAAGTTATGCTTAAAGGCATAACTAGTTTCTCGTCGACAAATGCATTTTGCTTAATGAACATTCAGCCCATAGATAGAGCCCGTACTTTTAATCTTATGAAAGTTGTCGACATTTTAGCATGTAGAAATTTATTTTTTAAGAGAGCAGCAGGTTCTATTCGACGAATGTATTTCATTTAATGAGGATTTGGCCCGAAGATAGAGTCTGTGTTGATATTTATTAAAAAAAGTTGTCGAAATTTTATCGTGTAGAAAGTAATTCTTCAAGAAATATTCATGTTGTAGTCGACGAATGCACTTTATTTAATTAATATTCATTAAAAAACTGTGCTTACACAACTCTTTTTTGTGCTACAAAAATTAATATTCTTGAAACAATCCAATGAAATAGACATTTTTATTACAGAAATGAAATAAACATTGTTAAATACACTGCAGAGCATAAATTTCGCTAAATCAGGAACAACCGAATATTTCGAGTCTGAATGGAATTTGAATTCATTGAAAGTATTGTCAGTGGTTTATAGAATTTTCAAAGTATTTCTGCGCGAGAAACCAATGCGTCATTACAAAATTTCCAGAACTAGACTCCTATTGAGGTAAAGTTTCCAAATTTTATAAATCCCTTACTACCATTTTTTTGCCACATTTGAATGCCTAATTTGGCGCTTAGTCAAAGCTCACCTTCGTGTTAATGTAAAAACTTTCATCTGTTATCACTTTTAGTGTAATAACGTGTAGAAATTAACGCGTGAAGACACAAGCAAATCCTAGTCTATAATCATCAACAATCACTCTTTATTTTTATAGTCTTTATAGTGAGTCTTTTTATAGTGAGACATTTATAGAACTTTCGAAGAACTTAGTTTTGCGCAATAAGCTAGTGATTTTTTCCAGAATAATCCAGAACTCTGTTATTATTGAAGTTAGAGTTTTCAAACTTTGGCAGCACTAAACTACAAATTTTCGGCAAATTAGTTCGCCATGTTGCCAAATTCGATACCACAATCGAAAATCTACGCTGATTACTAATTTGCGGTATAGCGAGATTAGCGATAAAATTTTACTGCAAATGTTTCAGAATAGTCAGAAACCATTTCTCATTTTTAGCTAAGTTAATTATTGTGGTAAAATTTATCGTTTCCCATCACTGATTTTTACCAAAATGATCAAAACTGTGCCATCTATTCTCGAATGATTTTCATTATACTGTAAGCTGTGCATTTGCCAATGAGATATTCTGTAACAAGCCGTTGTGGAGACTATTTCTGACAAAACTAGTATATTTGTCTCGGCGGCATATATAATCCTATTATCGTGACTTTTTTTGTTCAAGTAGCAATTTTTTTTTTTTTTTTTTTTTCCAAGGAATGTTCGTGAACTGGAACCTGCCTGTTTATTTACGATCTATTACCTCACACAAAATACGTATATTCGTACGGTTGTATAGGGTAGTCATGTATTGCCAACACTAGATTTTTTATATTCTTTACATACCACAAAATTGAAAACATAAAATGTATAATACATTTTTTCTAGCAAGACTGGACTTCGCCTGCATAAATTCCTTATCAATTTTATGTTACAGAAATAGTGGTACGAATATAATAATAAAAAAAGTCGCTTGTAGTAGTCCTGTGTTATATTTAATTACCAATAATTTACTTACTTTAAATTTTTAATAAGCGCTCAACGTTAATGTAAATGACACTATATAAAAAAAAAAAAATGCATGCAAAGTATAACATACTCGTTTTAAACATGTTTAAACTATTTAAGTTATAATAAATGTATCAACATTTTCCCTTTAAAAGACAACATTACTTGAATTCAAATAATCCAAGAATTTTTGGTATTTACGCAGAGAATTTACAACGTAAATACAGCAATTAAAACAACATTTAACAGTACTTATACTTTTGGTAATTATAAACAAATATTAACTGATGTTATTTCTGTAAAACAACTTTCTAATGTCCTTCGCAAACATAATATTTCATTCGTAAACATGTGTTCCTTTCTCCAGCAGCATTTGTTAAAAATACTAATTGCCCACTTTCTAAACTCTAGAACAATTTTCTCGAAATCTCAATAATACTAGAAATTATTTCGTTTCTAAGCGTATTCGAATGTTTCAAATTTCAGTGCTTAGTACAATGTCAAAACTTAATTTCATTAATGTCTTCATTAGAAATACATTACGTTTTCGGCGAACACGTGACGAAACATTTCTTAATGGAATTTGAATTAAATATTAAAGTTAATTGTTTTATAATAACTAAAATTGAACTTAGAAGTTTTACAAGCATTTTATATTAGCTGATTAAAACCTTTCATTTATATTCTATAAAGCTTTATTATTATTGTTATTACTATTATTATTATTCGTGCATGTTCAAAATGCAGCTATATGGAGAATTAAAAAAAAAAAAAAAAAAAAAAAAAAAAAATGTGTATGTGAAGCAATAATTATTTTTTTTATTGATTTGTCTATTTTTTTCCCACATTAGTGACTCTTTAACTCTTTCACGACCGCATGTTTTTTTTTTCTTTTTGACAGTAAGGTCCGCCTGTGGGCGTTATTCGCCCGAGCTACAATATTTTAGAACAAAATTTTTTGAATAGACATTTATATCACAAATGGATATACATTATAATTATATTCTTTCAAATCAAAATATTTGTATCCATAATATATTTGGCTGCACAAATATGAATATTGAGCATATTCTTAAGAAATAAATAATATACAAATTTCGAAAAACACGCCCATTGGTGAAGTTACAGATTTTCAAATGACGGGAATGTACGTCAGCGGTCGCGAAAGTGTTAAGAAAAGATATTATGTGAAAAAAATATCTTGAGAGAAACACCTGTTCCATACCTGTCAACATCCTAATTAATATTCCATGGTATTGTTAGCCCCGCCTTTATTATTTTTTTTCCACATGAGTATTTTTTTTTTTTTTTTTTTTTTTTTTTTTTTTTGAGCATTTTTCGTTTTATTTAATCGTAATTGCTTTTGGTGAATATTACTTTAAACATTTACTTGTTAGAAAAAAAAAAAAGTGGGTCTAAAAATACTACGGAATATTAATGAGGATGTTGGCAGGTATGCTGTTCTGATTATTAAACTGTAATTTCTTCGTATGTTGATCAAATACGAATCAATATTTCTTAGCTTATGAAATGTCCTTTATTTTATTATATTTTTTAATTGTTTTATAATAGAATTTTGTAAAGTGTTTTACTTTAATTAGTTTCATCTTTCGCCTTCTGTTTTACATAAAAATGTTTAGATTTCCACAATGTGGATATGACAAAAAAAGAATTCATCGAGGCCACGCCCACATTTTCTTACAGGTGACATTTTTTTAGGCATATGCAACAATTAAATAATTGTCACATCACAAACATTTACAAGAGATATAAACTAAATTTTCCAATAAAATATCAGCCTGACAGTTCTCGTTGAAAAAATAATTTACTTAAATACTTCCAATATTATTATAATATAATTAATTTTATCTATTAATCTTTCAATCAATTTACTGCAAAATGTAACAACTATAACAGATAAACACTAATACTGATTTGACAGAGTACAGAGAGAATAAAATTGTGCTGATTTAAAATTTATGGTGTGTGAAGAAGTTTTAATTTCTTGCTATATTATCGATAGTTTCACTGTGCTTAATTCATTCATTCTTCTTAAAAAAAATAACTATGTTTTGTAATCTTTATATGATAATTCTCCAATTTCTTATATTTATTATTAGATATATTCAATTCCTGACATTTATACATATGTTTTGTTTATATATATAATAAGTTTATAACTTTTTTATAGATGTATAAAGAAGTGTTTTTTAAATATATTAAGTAAAAAAAAAAATAATAATAATAATAACTTTTATAGTATAAACTTTTGAAATTCATGCTGTAAAATTTAAGGCTTTATTCTCTTCAGTGAGAAATTTATTTTTAGTTGAAATAAAGGTAGATAATCATACTACATCACAAAATACATGCTAAGCGAATCGCCTGTAGGAGCATTTCCCTATGGCTATATACGAATCCCATAAGTAATCACATTACTAAAACTCTCAAGTCAGAGAAACACATTATATTAGTAATAACATTACTGAAATTCTCGGATACGATAAATTGCTGAAATGCTTGATTTCACTCTAGACTAAATAAAATTAAACAAATTTAACGCAATTAAAACACCATTTACAAGAAATTTTATTAAAGAATCTCAGGATTACTGATGTAATTACATTAGCTGAAACCGTTTCTAGTACTTGTAATTAGTTTTAATTCTATTCTTGTTCTATGAGTAAGTTTGGAAGTCTTATGAAATATAACTTTACTGTTTTTGATATAAATTATATTAATATACCGTTTCAAGTTAAGGAAGATTAAAATTGAAATGTAACGTCATTTAAAGTAGCAAAATGTAAAATCATTTTTTCTCTTTCTAAAACACGTGTTTTCAGATTTATCTGAACATAATTATCGTTATTAGAGAAAATTAGTTTTATTATGAGCATATTTATAGATTTTTTACTTTATAGATTTATTTTCTGTTTTTGAAATTATTGCATTAAAATATCATATTGCTTATTTTTAATATTTCATAACACAGATTTTATATTAAAAAAAAAAAAAAAAAAAAAATCGCAAAATAATATCTCAAAATATATCTGAAACAATTTTGAATTTTTTTCATTAGTTCATTAGTTGTTTTTAAAAAACTGCTTCCATCGTTAATTTTTTTTTTAAATATTCAGATTATTGCTATTATGATTAACATTTCGTTTTGTCTTATTTTTACTTTATATATATACATATACATATATATGTACATGTTTTTCCGAATACCAAAATTTGGTAAAAGCAAAACAGTATTTTATAAAACTTAAGTATATTTTTTTTTTTCCACTTTTAAAAACAAAGTACAACAGAGTTAAAATTACACTTAATTATTGTTTAAAAAATAGTTGATTTGGAAAATCAGTTAACTAATCCAGGTTAAAAAACCCCAATCGCATAAAATCCCCCCTTTTTGGATTTAAAGTTATTTCTTTGTATAGCAATCTTCTCATGAGATCATTTTTACACACACACATATATATATATAATATGCAAACATATTAATTTTATTGAAAGCATATATTTTTATCAATCTCTATTAGAGGATTTCAAAAACAGTTTTTTTAATTACGATTTTATTTAAAAAATTATTTTTAAATAAAATTTTTATTTTTAATTTATTATTATATTTAAAAATATCGTATTTCTTTCCCGTTGTTGAATGTTGTTTTCCATTACCTGCGGCTTATTTCTGTTGAGCTATCTAAATGATAGACCAGATGTTTTCTGCCTAAAGGTTGTCTGAGTGAGTAATGCCGACTGGTTTGTCGGCCTGGATAGCTCAATTCGTAGAGCCTTGACCTTGTAAATCAAAGTTCCGGGGTTCGACTCCCGGTCCAGGCATTATTTTCACTCAGTCGGAAAAATAAAATTTCAAGTTTTTTAATTACTAATAATTATCAGCATCCGACAAAAATATTTTATTAAAGTTTTAAGACGCAATTCCTGATACACGAATTTTCTAAAAATAACTTTTAATTATTATAAAAGAAATTTTTATTTATTTATTCACTTATTATAAATTTTCTTTAAGTATGAACACAACGTATTCTTTTTAATTTTATTATAAATTAAAAATTTCTGTTTACATTCTTTTTAATAATATTTATTGAAATTGTGTTTAGCACTTAAAAATTTTCCTCAAACAAAATGTTTCTAAATAATGATTTTTCGCAACGACCCTATTTGAAATATTTTTGTAAAAGCACTGCGTTGAAAAAAACCCAATCGTCCTGAATCATTCTTCTACATTATTACATACCTAATCCACCATAGGTAACTTGATAAATCATTTATGATAAATTACTTTAAATCATCGAACGTTCTGCAAATGATGGTACTTATTACCATCATTATTCTGACTTCATCGTCATTTAATTGACAATTAACTGTAATAATTAATATCTGGTCTTTCCCTCCAGTGATTACGATGATCTCTAATGGCTTTTATTAAATAAAGGTACTTATTCTACTTTGAAATTTAACCAAACTGAAATTTTCCCAATCATAGCATATACAAGATGTATATCCAGCTGTTTACGCCGTTCTTCCTTCTCTAATTACAAGAGGAAACATGGGTTGGAGGTTTCCGTGCACTCAACCTCCCCCGCCTGAGTATTTTATGCATGAAATATAAATGATTTTCAAAATTGGGTTTCTAGATATCAATTTTCTCTCGAAAGTCAGCTGGATGAAGTCATGCAGTCTTAGGTCGTAACCACTTGGGTGGGACGCAGAAACTGGATACGTCAAAATTGATTCCTCTTCTGACAGACTTTTATTAAGATTTTTGAAGATAGCTATAAATTTTATATTATTGGAAAGCTCTTAAATCTGATTTTGATTTCCAAGTGATGATAGATCTTATACGAAAAAAGTTTCTTTCTTTCTTTTCTTTTCTTTTCTTTTTTCTTTCTTTCTTTCTTTCTTTTAATTTTAATTTTAATTTTAATTTTTGTTTATTTTTATTTTATTTATTTATTTATTTATTTATTTTTTTTTTGTGTGTGTGTGGGGGGGGGGGGAGAATGGAGAGTTGTTTTGAAAGTTTTAAACATGTACGTATACATTTGTAGTTCCAAAAATATTTTGCGTAAAATAAATAAAGAAAGGAAGAAATATTAAAGTCAAACAGTTTTTTTTTTTTTATTAAAATAAATTTCTAAATCTGTAGATAATAATAATGAATCACATTATGTTTAACTTTCGCTGCTACATATTATACAATAATAATCTATTTTTATTTCAATTGATTTAAATATTGAAATTATAAACCCTGATTTTTATTTATTTATTTTATTTTCTTCATTTGTTTATTTATAAAAATGTATTAAAAAAATATATATGTATATATATTCATATGTAGGTTACATTCCGATTCATCTTTGGATATTTATTTACAATTGTATTTATTTTTGAAAACAAAAATGAACTAAAATAATTTAGAAATTACTTTTTATATAAATATTTACTTTTTTTTTTTTTTTTTTTTTTTTTTTTTTTTAGGGTGGGAGGGGGGAGAATGTGGAGTTGTTTTGAAAATTTTAAACATGTACATATATATTTGTAGTTCCAAAAATATTTTGCGCAAAATAAAGAAAGAAAGAAAGAAAGAAAAAATAAAGTCAAACATTTTTTTATTATTATTAAAATAAATTTCTAAATTTGTAGAACATAATGATGAATCACATTATGTTTAGCTTTCGTGACATATTATACAATAATTTATTGCTTCCATTACCCTACTACCGTAGGTAATGGAAGTATTGTATTCGGTCTGAAAATTCGATATCAGGTTTTCACCTGATTTACACGTTTTAAGGTCCCCTGAGTCCAAAAAAGTGGTTTTTGGCAATTGGTCAGTGTGTATGTATG
>OZ005656.1:159987391-160014891 GCA_963930645.1 Salticus scenicus | reverse complement strand
CGGTATGAGGGCGAGTGTTATCCTGTTGGAAAACACCCCCTTGAATGCTGTTCATGAATGGCAGCACAACAGGTTGTATCACTAGACTGACGTACAAATTTGCAGTCAGGGTGCATGGGATAACCACATAAGTGCTCCTGCTGTCATACGAAATTGCTCCCCAAACCATAACTCCAGGAGTAGGCCCTGTGTGTCTAGGCCGCAGACAGGTCGCTAGCAGGCGTTCACCTGGCCTCCTTCTAACCAACACACGGCCATCACTGCGTCCAAGGCAGAACCGGCTTTCATCAGAAAACACAACAGATCTCCACTCCGTCCTCCAATGAACTCTAGCTTGACACCACTCACGTCGCAAACGGCAGTGGTTTGGAGTCAGTGGAATGCACGCTACAGGGCGTCTGGCTCGGAGCTGTCCTTGAAGTAACCGATTTGTAACAGTTCGTTGTGTCACTGTGGTGCCAACTGCAGCTCGAATTTCAGCTGCAGACGCAGTACGATTAGCCACAGCCATACGCCGAACACGGCGGTCTTCCCTCTCAGTAGTGCCACTTGGCCGCCCGGAACCCGGTCTTCTTGAGGCAGTACCTTTCCTTGACCACTGCTGCCAACACTCATGCACAGTGGATACATTCCTGCCAAGTCTTTCTGCAATATCGCGGAAAGAAAGCCCACCTTCTCGTAGCCCTACTACACGACCTCGTTCAAACTCACTGAGCTGTTGATAATGGCTTCTTCGTCTTCTTAGAGGCATCGTTGACTAACATTAACCCACTACGTCAGATCTCAACTGTAAATAATGATCACGAACCTTACAGCGCTTATTTAAAGCAAACCTCATTTGCATGTTTATAGTGGCGCTACTAGCGCCACACTTATGCGCGTAACTCGAAATTTGAATCGACGCCATCTTTCAGATGTATAAACACGCCTACCAAATTTCGTTTATCTAGCACAGCTCCTTCCTGGTGTTGGGATTTTTTTTTTCCATCAGTGTATATTTATGAAGGTAACTTAGTAGTTTTAAATTTACATATATGTAAGTAGTATATACTTTTATATGATAAACGTTACAGAAGTATATTATTAATTTTAATCACAATTCGTGTCCTATTTTTAAAAAAAAATTAATATGTTTTAATTATATTTGTTATTAAAAAGTAAGAAACCGTAACTCATTTTTATAATTAATCTAGATCAAAGCAGCGTCATAAATAACCCGTTGCTGATTATCTGTTTTTAATCTTTTAAAGTAGTAAGGACATAAAAGAAATTTATAGCTCTAGATAAAGAATGATTTAGATGCTTTTCAGATTTTTTTTTACTATAACTTCAAAATGACATTGGGGGATTGAGTGACCCATTTTTATGCTCACTCACGTTTTAAACTAAAGTTGACTACTATTACAGTAAACGTTAGAAATGACTTCAGGAAAAAGAGAAAAAGAAAGAAAAGAAATAGTGATATTGATTGCTGAAAATGCATTTCTTTAAAAGGGGTAAAATATAAAATTAAATATTAAAAATAAATTATTAGTCTATTAGAAACTTTTATTACTCATATATATTATTATTTATGTCCTATACTGAGTGTAATTTACGATAAGAAATTAAAATTCAGAAAATATGTGCATACCTGCCAACATTCTAATTAACACTTTGCTTGTGGGTCACGTAAAATTACGTTTTTCATGAAAAACGAGTGCCGCTATCAAGCGCGTTCCTCTAAATAAATAAATAAATAAATAATAATAAAAAAAAATACTTAAAAAATAACAATTTTACTTCTTCATGTTTAACACTTTATATGCTGCTGGTGTATACATATGCAGTGCTTCCAAATCTAGAGGATTTTTTATTATTATAACACCAATAATTTTGAGACGTGATATTTGATATACGTGATAGACTCTCATTCTTCGATTAGGCAAACGATTCAGTCATACCTGCCAACATACTAATTAATATACCATAGTATTGGTAGCTCCGCCTTCATTTTCACACCAGTATCTTTTTGAGTATTTTTCTTTTTATTTAATCGTAATTGAATTTGGAGAATATTTCTCATAAATTTACTGATGAGAAAAAAAAGGCGGGACAAACAACACTACGGAATATTAATTAGGATGTTCGCAAGTATGTTTTCAGTGTTGCCAGATCTGGCGGATTTTTATTCTGTAATCACCAAAAAATTTTAATTGCAACGTTTGCTAATCACTTCGAAGATTGATAGTCTCCTATGTATACCAAATATCATTTCTGAAAATTATTGGTGATTATTGAATAAAAAATCCGCCCGATCTTGTAACACTGGTTACAATTAAAAACTATTGGTGATTAATAAATAAAAAATCCGCCAGATCTGGCTACACTGCACATATGCCAGTGACATTTACAGAATTAATTACTAAGAATAAAATTGGAATAATTTAATCATGAATACATAAAACTATTTTAAGAAATAATATAATATTTTAGAGGAGTACCAAAAGGCGGGGCTTACTGTTCAAAATTGGAAAAATCTCCGACGACAAAGTCTTAATAATCTGTAGTACTGTTAGTACTTGCCTTCTTTTCACACCATTCTTTTTTTGAGTATTTTTCTTCTTATTCAATCGGGATTACATTCGGAGGAAATTGCTCTAACATTAAAGTGGTGTGGAAAAAAGACCAGATACTAACAATGCTACGGAATATTAATTAGAATGTTGGAAGCTATGAATATGTGTAATGAATATATTGGGAGAAAGGTACATCACCGTTATGCATGGGCTTATTTATTTTATTACCATTTTCTCTGGTAATGCATTTAAATTCTGTACATTTCTTTTAATGTAAGCTTTTACTATTTTCTCTCATGATTCATTTAAAATTGGTATGTATATTATTATTTTTTTTAAAAAATCACTCTTCGTCTGTCTATTTGCCGATATTTCCAAATAATAATATTGTTTTATATTATATATTATTATCATCGTAACTTTTTTAGTTTTTTTCCCTCTAATTTAACTTCATGTTTTGGCCGTAGTTTGCAGTTTTTAGAGAAATGGAGGTTTCGGGAAAAAAACCACCAAGTCACCAAGAGGTGGTCTTTACACACTGTTATATACATTTATTTAAATTAACTTTTAGGCTTATTTTATTTGTTTCAAATCACAGTGAAAAAAATTATTTTTTCTCAATACATTGTTACAGTCACATCATTTTGTCTGCTAAATCGTCGTTCTACCAATATTTTTTGCATTCCTCCAAAGCAAAAATAAAATTTTATTTTATTTATTTCAATACATTTTTGTAGCTATAACATTAGTTTTGAGGATTACACCTGCTTTGCTCCCAAATTTTCTTTAATTTAGAATCTTTATAAAAATACATAAAAAAAACAATAAATATTTAAACCGCAAATTATTTAAGATGACGAAAAATTATTACGGACGTAAAAATTCTTGTATTTATTTGAGTTGCCTAAATTGGAAGCATATGCAATTTCAAGAAAAGTACAGAATCATAGTGATTAAATATCACACAGCTTATATTCTGTCAACATTTATTTATAATTACCTTCGACAAAAATGGGAATTGACTGTAATTTACCTGTTATGTATGCGACTAAAAATAGCAATACAAGAAAAGTGTCAAAAAGCCAACATATTCACCTTCGTTGTAACCGAAATAATAAATGTTCCTTCGACTTTAGTATTTAAAATTATATGGAAGTCACACCCGAAATTAGTAATCAGATCCATATATTTTTGAGCATAAAAAAAAAAAAAAAAAAAAAAAAAAAAAAACGGAACTTGTCACATTATGTGATTAGTGATTCAAACACTGTTATTTTTTATATTAAATAACTTAAATACAAAATATATCATAATAATATATTCTGAAATATACATAATTATTTTTCAATAAAAATAGAAAATTGTCATTACAAAATATGTCACAGGATATATCCTTTTTTTTTTAGCTATAATTAATTCTTTAGTCAAAAATTAAAGCAGACAACATTTTAATATTTAAAGCTTTTCACTCGGTCAAAGTTAGTAATACGAGAAATGTATAAAAAATGCAAGACATTCACATTCATCGTGACCGAAATAATATAAGTTCCCACACAGTTATTATTCTTTATTGGATGGAAGTCACACCCGAGGCTAGCAATCAGATAGGGCAAAATTAAATTGGTCTGTAGGGCGTTCACCACTTCGGATGTTGAAGACAAATTACCCTTACATTGATTTTTACCTGGGTCAGGAATAGTTAAGAAAAATAAGAAAATAAACATTCCTCAAGTGGATGAAGTGTTTTTTTTTTTTTTTTTTTTTTTTTTAATACTACGAAGGACTGTTAGTCTCAATCTACGGATTTTTACGATGCCAGTTTTACGATAGTTGGACATTTATCGAAATCGAAGATTTATCGATAATATAATTGAATAATTTGAAAGCGATGTTATAATTTGAAAAAAAAAAAATAATAATAATAATAATAATACTAGTCCTCCATTCTAAACTAAATTATGCTTTTGCCAGAATTTCAGGAAAATCTTTTTTTTTTTTTTTTTTTTTTTTTTTTTTTAAAGCAAAAAAATAAAAAAGAAGAGAAAAGAAAATTAATAATAATCAGTATCTGAAAAGTTTTTTATGTTTATATTCTACTAATACTTTACGCTAAAGTCGCTAGTAGAAAATATTGATCGTCTTCGTTTAATTTTGTTATTTTTTATACATAAAAATGAATATTCTGTAAAATTATGAATCTTTATATATATATATATTAATGCGAATCATGTATATCTGAAGAGGGGGTAGTTGTATCTGGGGAATGAAGAAGAGTGACTACACGAGGGTCCAATGTTTGGGGGTGGTATGCCCTTTATAGAGATCTTTCTAAGGTGTCTTAAGCCGTATTTATGTGAATTTCGGAGGAAAACCATGGAAAACACCAAACAGCTAGGTTAAAGGACACGACACGGGATTGAATCCAGTATGGCCTGTCTGCCAGATTTGCATGCATATCTGGAAATAGCAAAAACGCATAGACAAAATATTCTCAATTTATAATTTAAAAATTGCCTGAATTACATGAAAAAGTTATTTTCCATCGCAGACACTGCGATACATTTTATTTTATTTTATTTTATTTTATTTTATTTTTTGGCAAAGGTGTTATATTTCAAATATGATCCTTAATTACGATAAGAAATTCTTTTTTTTTTTCTAAATTTTTATTTGTGGTTTTTAGCGCCATAGGCCTTTTACTATTTATTTATTTATTTATTTTTAGTAGAACTTTTAATAAATCATCTATAGAATGAGCATTCCTTCAACAACTCTATTAAACGTTGTTAAGAATATATATTTGCATAGATTGAAATTTTTTTTAATGTATTAACACATTGTTTTTCTATCACGAGTTGTTAACGCGTTTATTCAAAGCATCGATCCCTGCTTTTAGATGTTCCTCTTGTACAATACATCATTCTGATAAAGAATATTGCGTATTCGAGTTTAACTCATTAAGTTTCGTCGGTGTATATATATATGCCAGTAGAAATTCCCGTAGCAACTGTTGAATGGTAATAATATTAAAAATGTGTTTTAAACTTCAAATAGGAAAATGTCTTTTGTCAAATGAAGCAACGTATCACTGAAACGTCAAAATGTTGGTTTTACTGTTAAAAATACTAAAATAAGCGGACATCAAATATCATTGCAACATACTTTCCAACATCCTAATTAATATTCCGTAGAATTGTTAGTCAAGCCCTTTTTTTCACACCAGTAAATTTTTAGAGTAATATTCTGCAAATACAATTTCGATTAAATAAGAAGAAAAATACTCTAAAAAAGATACTGGTGTGAAAAAGAAGGCGGGGCAACCAATACTACGGTA
This sequence comes from Salticus scenicus, assembly GCA_963930645.1. Classification (NCBI taxonomy): domain Eukaryota; kingdom Metazoa; phylum Arthropoda; class Arachnida; order Araneae; family Salticidae; genus Salticus; species Salticus scenicus. The sequence continues at coordinate 160,008,999 of OZ005656.1, read as the reverse complement.
TATTAATTAGTATGTTGGCAAGTATGACTGAATCGTTTGCCTAATCGAAGATTGAGAGTCTATCACGTATATCAAATATCACGTCTAAAAATTATTGGTGTTATTATAATAAAAAATCCGCTAGATTTGGAAACACTACATATGTATACAACAGCGGCATATAAAGTTTTAAACATGAACAATTAATTAGTATGTTGAAAATATGTTGTCCGGGCATCATGAATAAAGTATGTTTTTCCTGCTAACAACATAAATTATTATTTTTTTTTTTTTTCTACGAAAATTCATAATTAGTCATGATGCGTATTTGTAATGTACCCTGTCTTTAATTTTATAGGATAAAACTAAATTTTTACATTTGTAAAATAATTTTAAATAGTTTTTTACAATTCAATATAATGATTTTAATTCAATTTAATATTTTAAATTAAAAATTTCTCCAAATTTTATCAATGTTCTCAAATATCCAGCTAATATAGATTGCGATTTTACTTTTACGAGGAAAAAATAAATAAAAACAGAAATAGAAATGCGAAATAAATCTTAGTATTTTCTGACAAATGCACATTGCATTTTTTAAGGAAAAAATATTAAATATGTCACAGGATATGTTCCGCCTTTCTTTTATTTTAAATAATTCCTTTGTCAAAAACTGAAACAGACAGTATTTTAATATTTACAGCTTTTCACTTTTGACCAAAGATAGCAATACGAGAAAATTATCAAAAAGACAAAACATTCACATTCATCGTGACCGAAATAATATGCTTTTCTATATGGTTATTATTCTTTATTGGATGGAAGTCACACCCGAAACAAGCAATCAAATAAGGTAAAATTAAAATGGTTTGTAGGGCGTTTACCACTCCGGATGTTGAAGACAAATTACTCTTACATTGATTTTACCCGGGTCAGAAATAGTTAAAAAGAAAAAGAAACAAGTAAAATAAGCAGTTTTCAGCGGAATAAACTTTTAAAGTAAAGATGTGAAATTTAAATATGATGCTTAATTAAACTAAGTATTTCTTTTCCCGCTTTTTATTTGTCATTTTTATCTGATATATATATATATATATATTTTTTTTTTTTTTTTTTGCGAGGAAATTTTTTTATGACAAGGCCTGTACAGGGAGCATTTTACTATTAACTCCTCAAAAAAATTATTATGGCTATATATTTTTTATCAGTATCAAAAATAAAAATTTTCTCCATTAATAAAATAAAATCGTCTTTCTGAATCTTGCATATTCATAATTTGTCATTACGTGTATTTTAAATAATAAACATTCTTTCTTTCTTTCCTCTTTTTTTTTTTTTTTTTTTTTTTTTTATATCTCATATTATAAAAAAAAATCATTTCTATTTCATTTCTCTAATGACTCGAAAATGATTGTATTCAATGTTAATTTTAATGCTAATTAATGATTAAGTGCAAAAATGCTTGAAAATTTCTATAAATAGTATTAAACATCCAATTAATTTATTAAAAATTAATTTTATGAGAAATAAAAAAAATTAATTGTTTGTTATTTCTACATGTAAAAAGAAATAATAATTGAAAAAAAAAAAAATATATATATATATCAACTAAATTCTGCTATGTCCTGACCAATGCATATTGTATTTTTAAAGGAAAAAATTACTAAATATGTCACAATATGTTGTACACCCCTCTTTGAATGTCTTCCTTTGTTAAAAACTGAATCAGACATTATTTTAACATTTACATCTTTTGAAGCGACAAGGGAAAATAATAATAATAAACACGAGAAAAGTATTAAAAATGTAAAAGATTCAAATTCATCGTGACCTTCAGCTTCATATGCCGTTAGTATTATTTACTGAATGGAAGTCACACCCGTACCAATCAGATAGGAAAAAAATAAATTCTTCTCTAAGATATTAAACACTCCGGATATTAAAGACAAATTGCACTTAAACTAATTTTTTCCCGGCTCAAGAATATTTAAAAAATAAAGAAAATAAATATTCTTGAGGTTGATAAAATTTTAAGTAATGTGTAGATTTTTAAACATGACGCAAGTAGTTTTTCTTCTTTTTCTTTTTTTTCCTTCTTCTTCTTCTTCTTTTTTTTTTTTTTTTTTTTTTGACATTTGCTGAAAATACCGTAAATTTCGGCATTTCGGCGTATAACACGCATGTCAAATAAATGAGTTCCACAACAGAAAATTTAATTTACAAATAAAGCTACTTTTGTAAGAAACAAAAGATTGTTAAAAAATAACGTTTACTGTAAATTTAAATTTCCGGTATATAACTGAATTAACAAACCTGCGCGTTATACGCCGGTAAATTCGGTATGTCTTTTTTGTAAAGTATTTAAGCACTGTTGCCAAAATTTTAATTTATTCTGGGGTACTTTTAGTTCTGCCTTTATTTCACACTTTATTTTTTTTCCTCATTTTATCGTTTTTATTTAGTGAAGACAATTATTCCATAATTAAAGTGGCGAAGAAAAGGCGGGCTAAAAATTATCCGGAATAAAATATTGGAAGCTATATTTAAGTCAGGATCTATGCCATAAACGTTTCCTTAATGACTCGGAATTCGCTGTTAAAGATATTCTTTTGTACAGTTTAGTACTTTGCTAACTGTACCATTGTGATGATTTCTGGGAGTACACCTCGGAGAACAGATTACAAAATGCATGAGTCCAGCAGTCACGATTATTACTATTTTTATTCAAATTTAACAATGAATAAAACTTAACAAAAAAAGGTTGTAATATAAACAAATTCTCGCTTGCCTCGAGCATCAACATTCGTAATTTCAATGGAGACTATCATGATCGTACACGGATCTCAGGAACAAGCTTGCACGACAAACAATTAACTTAGAGTTCAGGGATTATATCCTAAGCTTTTAGTCCTCCAAAATCATACTACTCATTTTAAGCACCAAGTCTCTCTGCTCTTTCGAGTGTACCCCATAGCTGCCAATATTTTAATTTATTCCGGAGTAATTTTAGACCCGCCTCTAATTCGTACCACTTATTTTTTTCTCATTTTATCGAAGTTATATATTGAAGAAATTTTTTCTATAAATAAAGTGGTGCGAATTAAAGGCCGGGCTAAAAGTACTCCGGAATAAATTAAAATATTGGCAGCAAGGGTACCCCACTCCCGAGCACAACTTCGGAGAAAGGGGGATACCCCACACGAAGCACTGATTCGTTGATCATGATATCACTATGACCGTGACATCACTTTCCTCCAATCTTCGTCTACCCGAACTCAGAGAAGTGGCGGTGGCGAACAAAAACCATGCGTGAAATTGGAAACTAGTGAAGTTACCGCTTACTTAGAAAATATAAAATTCTTTCACACAAAGCAGCTGTTCTTCAGACGGCTCTCCATGGCTACGTTCCGTCTGGCCACACGACCCCTGACCTCTTGGAATGTCTGCAACCTTCGCTCCAGCACACCATAAAAATGATAATATAATATAATATATATATATATATATATATATATATATATATTAATCACACAAATTTTTACCTATTCTGTCACTTTGTTGCCCCAATAGTTTACTATATTTATTTATAAGCTTTGAATTTTAGTGTACAGTAAAACTTTACATTAATTATAAAAGGGATTTTCGTACCGGTGTTTAAATCACTTAAATTTTACTCCTCAGCAACTGAAGAAATACACAGTTGTACATTATATATATGTACATATATATATATATATATATATATATATATATATATATTGCATGGTTCCAACATTTTAATTTATTTCGGAACAGTTTTAGCACAACCTTTATTTCGCAAAACTTTACTTATAGAATAATTCTCTCCAGTATATAGCCAAGATAAAATATCAAAATAATTACTGATAAATTATTTTTTTTACGAAATAAAGGCGGGGCTAAAGTGCACCGGAATAATTTAAATTGTTAGCAACTTTGATAAAGTATTGTTTCAGTGGAACACCTAAAGATGGGGATAGTCTAAGTAATGAAAGGAATTAAATCGCATAGGTGCCAAGTCTCTCGTTTTTCAAGGAAAACTTGAAACCGGAAAATATATACAACATATTCCATTTTAAAAATACTGGTGTCAATTCTGATTTAAAAGTTTAACATGTTGGCAGCTATGAATTCGTGATCGAACAACAATGTGTTAAATGCTATTTATTGTCAATTTTATATGAAAAAATAATGAAATTTCAGTTCTTTAAGTATTATAAGCTAATTATATACAATTTACTTTCAATATGAATTAAGAATTTCAGATGAAAATTCGATCAATTTTTTCTCCACTGCTTTTAAACATTCAATTACTTTATCTAAAATGTGCTTTTATGAGAAACAGTTCAGAGCTCGAAGCGTTCCTAAAATGTTGCATTCTTTATTATATTTTATTGTAATGTCACCAATTTTTTAAAACAATCATTTTTCAAATAATATTATAGCTTTCAAGCAAAACTTTATTTTTTAATGTAGCGAAAATGTGGTAAACCGCATGTATAGTGTAACCACGTTTCTCGAAACTAGCTTCGGGGGCGCGTCCAATGGCTTGGAAGAGTGCCAAATTGGCCGAGAGTTTGAGATTTGGCCATTGTAATAGAATATCTCTGTATAGCTTCTTCTATAGCTTCATGGATTTGGCAAACGCCTGATCCCTTAGCGCTATTTTATCTTAATCACCCCTAATTTAACACTGGACTCGTTCAGTCCTCATTTGCGCAGAAGCTACCATGGTCGCAAGAAAACAGGTTAAAAAATGTTTTATTAACGTTGCGAGCCCTTGAAACAAATTTTTAAAATCTACTTTTCTAGATCTCAAAATTTAAGCAGAAATGCCAATTTATTTATAATTTACTTTCACAAATGGATAGTGCATTTAATAAGTCTCAACGTTATTACTATTAAATATGTGCCACAGGATATATCTTGTCCTTCTTTAGCTCTAATTTATTCCTTTGTCAAAAATTTAAATAGACAACATTTTAATATTTACAGATTTTCACTCAATCACAGATAGCAATACGAGAAATGTATAAAAAAAATGCAAAATATTCACATTCATCGTGACCAAAATGATATAAGTTCCTACACGGTTATTATTCTTTATTGGATGGAAATAACACCCGAAACTAGCAATCAGACAGGGTAAAATTAAAATGCTTTATTACCACTCCGGATGTTGAAGACCAATTACACTTTCATTGATTTTTACCAGAATCAGGAATAGTTTAAAATATATAAATAAAATAAACATTCCTGAAGCGAATAAAATTTTGAGCTAATGGGTTGGATTTCAAGCACTCTGTTTATTTACGGCATCTTTTTTCTGCTTTTAATTTATGACTTTTATCGGATATACGTTTGTTTTCAGTAAAACACACAAGGGATGATTTATCAACATTTCTCGCAATAACACGCGAAAATATTGTCAAAGATATATTTTTGCATAGATTAAAATATTTTGTTAATTATACTGAAAAAATATTTATTTTTCTTAATTCACCAATAAAATAAATTCGTTTTTCTGAATCACGCAAATTCATAATTTTCCGCAATGCATATCAAAAGAGAACTTCGTTTATTTTTATTTCATAATATAAATAACTGCATTCTATTCTCTAATAATTATAATATAATTGGATGCAACGTTACTTTTAATGCAAATTAATGATTTAAATTAATATAATGATTTAAATTGCTAGAAAGTTTTGTTAATTTTTTTTCAAACACTCAATTGCTTTATTCATAATGAAATGAAAAGGCTATTATTTCTAGACTTTAAATATTAATTGGAATTGGGATGTTTTCTCAGGCATTTCATTAAAATTAAAATTGATTAAATTTATATTTGAAGAATGATTTTATTAATATCTTGATTATATCGTTTAATTATGAAGTTATTACTAAATGTATATTTTTTCTATTTAAATAAAATTTAGATTTTCATTATAAAAATTAATATTTCGATGAACGATTTGCGTGTTATATATATGATTGATTAAAAAAAACAAAAAAAAACACTCCTTACATATGCGGTTTGGTATATCTTTATATACCAAATATACCTTTATATTCCATAAGTCTGTAGACATTTTAAAAATTCATTAAAAATTAAGTAATTGGTAGAATCGAAAGTGATTCAGGAAAAAGTTATGCTCGTGAAAGGGGATTCATTTCGGTAAAGAAAAAAATAGTTAAACTTTTCGTCGATAGAGGTTGCTGCATAGATGCGTAACATGAAATATGCAAATCCGAGTTCTATAAATTGCACGATTTTACTCTTAACACAGCTTACTTCTTATTTTGACTCCTACTTGCGCGTACATGAAGTTTTAATTTCGATGCTGACTTGGTGGATAAAGCTTAATTGGTGAAGATATTTTTCCTCATGTCAGAACCGCCGACTGAAGTTGCAATTAACAGTGTCGTAACTCATTTGCAAGTTGTAATTTGTGGTGATGGTGAACACATAAAATAGTATTTATAATGCCTGTGAACATTTACATGCAAATAAATATAGTTTTCCGCGGAAATGTGTAATTTCCTCACGTACAACGCCAACGAAAAATTTAAATATATTATTTTTTTTTTTCTTAAAAGAAAAAAAAAAAAAAAAAAAAAAAAAACTTAATGAGAGTTATTTTTTTGCAAACCTCGTTCTACTCTACCAATTCCTTCATTTTTTATGATTTTTTAAAAATTTTCTACAGACTTATGGTACACCCGGTACATAATCAAGATTGCGAATTTTTCAGGCAATTTTTAACTTATATTTTCGTAAAAATTTCATTTCTATCATGTTGATTGCTCATAAACGTTTCACACTTAATGTAATTGCTTTAAATAAAATATGCACTGCAAATTTAATTGTAAATGAGCTGTAAATATCAAATGATTTTTATTTATTCTGTAAATTAAGAAATGCGTAATTTTTTGCATAGCTAAAAACCCATTCGAGACGATTGCATTTACAAATAACTGCATCTACAAAGTGCATCTTTTACATATTGTGTACTGAAATTATTTTGTAAAATATTACCAGCTGCCGTATTTGTACTACCAGGGTATTATGCATATAAATTCATCGATTAGAAACAGCATAATTACTATACATATGATTTTTTTTTTTTATGATAAAACGAATACATAAAACAAATACATAAATACACAAATACTTAAACTACATAATACAACACTTTAGGGTAACGTCCGAAAGCGAAGTTTTTCTGTTCAAAATAGGAAAATACGCCGTCTCGAATGTGCTAATCAGTTATATATTGTTGTTAGGACTCGTCCATTTTTCACACCACTTTTTCATAAAGTAATTTTGCTTAATTACAATAGTTGTAAAATAAAAAAAAGTGCGAGTACTGTCACCTTTACCAAAATAATTAAAATAAATTAATAGCTATATTATTTAAAAAGATAATTTTTATTTTAAACTGAAATTTGTTTTTAATACAATTATTTCTCTAAAAGTCAATTCGGTATATATATATGAAACAATTATGAAAAATAACTTAGAATTTAGAAGATGAATGAGATTAATGAATTTAACATAAAACTCAAAATATGTGCATCGCACTTACTTATTTGAAAATTATATACAATATAGATATGGTAAGAAATTGAAAAATGTTAAAATCATTTAAAAATTTTGACAGATAAATGTTCTTTGTATAGCGTTAAATTTCAAAATGTTAATCCTATATACTACTTTCAAAATATATTTATGAATATATTTACGTGACATGTAATAGCATTACTATTATGTAACGGCAGTTACTCTTACATAATTGTAATCAATTTATAATGTTGTAAACAATTTATATATTTTTTTTAATACATTAGAAATAAGTTTTAAATAACAGGATTATGAACAACTCTGTAATTAATTTAAATATCTGATGCTTTATAAATTGCTGATATAAGCCTCCCAGACGTGTCTTTTCTTTTTCTGAATATTAGTTTACGAAACTAAAAAAAGAACAAAAAATTATGCAGTAGGCATTGATTATAAACACTTTCCAACTGTACATACTTGTTGTATCGTATAACTTTCAATATTCTTTGCCTACATTATCACACAACAGACAGACAGAAGGGCTGAAAAGTATACAGATAGACTAACTGAATTTAAAACCACTCATAGGCATTGTTGGAAAGCGTTAAAAAGGCTTAACGCTAAAGAAAATCCATCCGTTAGATTATAATTGCACCCCTTAATGTATCTGAATATTTCAGTGTAGCCCTGTAAATCTGAAGGTTAATCGTATCATATTCTGCACAACACATTATTTTAGAATATTAATAATACATGTAATTTTTTTTTATGATTTTTTACAGTAGAAAGTTGTTTAAAAGTAATTTTTAAAAATGTCTGTCTTAAAACACAATACATTGGCTATTTTTTTTTTTTTTGGTACCTGTACTCAAACTAGTTGTACAGGACCTATTAATGCTATTTTAAATAGGGAACTGTCCATAGTAAACTTCATTAATTTAAAACATTTTTTTTTTTTTTTTTTTAAATTCTGAAAATATTTACGGACACTTGGGGTGGGAGACAGACAGATAGAAAGATAGAAAATCGGACAGACAGAAAAACAAATTAAAAACATATTCACACTTAAAAATTGTTAGAAAGCGTTAAAAACGTTTAATGTAAACGAAAATGCAATTCCAGCAAATTTTTATTAATAGCTCTTAATGTAATTGAATATTTTTAGGTGGCCTGTAAGATTAATACTAATCATACTATATTTTATAGAGAGCATTATTTTGTGCGTATGGATAACATATTTTAATTTCATTAAGCTTTGGGCAAAGTAAAGTTATAAAAATTTATTTTATACAAATACCTCTCATAAAACGCAGTGTTTTGGAATACTTTTGAGTGTCCCTGTACACAATCCATTCTTGGAATTTACTCCATTTCGTATAGAAAGCATCCAGTAGTGAACTTGAATAACATATTTCAATCTCATTAAGATTTGTGAGCAGTAAATGTATTAAAATATGGTTTATAGAAATACCTCTCATAGAATACAATACTTTGGAATACTTTCGGGCGTCCATGCACACAAACCAGTAGAGATATTAACTCCATTTCAATAGGGAACATGCGATAAACAACTTAAATAACATATATCAGTTTCAAGAATTCCCATAGATATTTACGGAAGTTAGAACGCGGGCAGGCAGACAGACGCACAGACGGGCAGACAGACTTACAGAAGGACAGACAGACAAACCGAAGTCATTAACACTTTCCATCCTTGTTTGAAAGTGTTAATTTCAGTTTGGAAAACTAAATCGTTTTCTGAATTCTCAGGTTTTACTCGAATTTACAATACATTACATTCTCATATCAATATAATTACTCCCCCCCCCCCCCAAAAAAAAAAAAAATAAATAAATAAATAAATAAATAAATAATAATAATAATATTAATAATAATAATAATGAATAATAAATTAATAAATTAATAAATAAATAAAAATAAAATTATAAACAAACTTTTTTTTTCTTTTTAGTCATAATTTAAATCAACATAGCAATAGATTATTAAATGAATGAACATTAATAAAATAACTTGTAAACTTTTAATTAAAAAGAAAATAAAAATAGCAATAAGTGTAACCGGGTAAAATTGATAAGAGTTAAAACAAAAAAGATATTTAAAGTGGTAAATTTTCAGATTAATTTAAAGAATAAGATAATTAAAATAAATTTCTATAATAATAAATATATATATATTGTTGTTTAGTGATTGTTTTTATTCTCCACAAAAGTAATTCTAGTTTTATATGGCTTTTAACTAAAATGGATATAATGAGGAATATAGAAGGTTTCTTCGGCTTTAACAGTGCAGTTAGCTTTTTTTTTAATGTACATATTTCCATTACTTTCTATGTTTTAGAAATTTTATAATTATTTTAAATTTACATTCTAAACTGATATCGCATCCTATTATTTGCGAATTCCAATTAATAATATTACCTGCAACAATATAAATAAAATTATGCAAAATTTTCTCGAAATAACGAAATTTGAACTTCAATATAATCCCCTTGTGCGACATAATATGAGACTATATTATATAGATTCAATATTTTAATTAATTAAATTGAACTTTTGGATATTCAGGTAAAATGAAATTCATATCCCTTCTTTTTTCTCCACCAGTAATTCTATCCAAATCCCCAATCTTTAAAGTAACTGAAATTGATACAATGGTTTAAGAACTCTCCGAAGATTATTTTATTAAAAATGTGATTGGAGAATTCGATGAACTTTTATTTAAAACTCAAAATTTGAAAACTTTGTAATAAAGCAGATTTAGAATTTGGACTTTATTAAAATATATTAAGCTTTAGATAAAACTCGCAGGAATTATTTCTTTCAGTGTGAAAGAGGTGAGGAGTTATTTCAGAGATGGTATTTTTATCATAAAATATTGAAATATTATTATTTTTCATCTAATGTGTGGTACTGGATAATTATTATTGTATCTTTTTTACAGTTTAATAGAATAAAATTGTTAATATATTTTATATAATTATTTTACAATAAAAGGAGTCTAAAACCGCTGTTAAATTATTTTAAACGCTAATTAAAAGATAGCATTCAATAAACGTATTGTTTTTATAAATATATATATATATATATTTTAAGAATTAGTTTAATAACCTGTGCGCAAACAAATGCTTAAAAAAAAAACTCTTGATAACAAAAAATTATTTATTTATTTTTTAATATTTTAATTTACCAGAAATTCATAATTATAAAACAGTGTAACATTTTTTTTTTTTTTTTTTTTTTTTAAATCTATAAATTTATGTTTAGCTACTAAAAGCAAATGTTCTTTAATTTAATACAATTTAAAATAACAGAAATGTGATTCTTATATCAGAACCTTAATTATTGGTTTTTGTATTACATATTTTTAAACTTGGTGAAATCGAAACAGTATAATGCAAATTATTTTTAAAATACTATTAATTTTTCATTCTCTTTCATTTTTATTTTATTATGAATTTTAACAATAATAATAAAAAAAAAACTAAAATTATTAATAGCATAAACGCATTTGGAAAAAACTTATACATTGTTATAAATTACAGAAATGTTTTAAAAAATATTTTTTTCCCCTTACATTAAAACCATTAATAGTTTTTTAAAAACAAAGCCGTCGTAAAATTGCTCTTCTAATTTTACACAAGATAAACTCTAACTAAGATTATATTTTATTAATAATTCGCGCTTAATTAAAAATATTGCGATAGAAAAATTATTATGAACAACTTCTTTAAACGATCTAAAGATTAAGAAAATTTTTAAAACATTTTTAAATTTACATTTCATACGTTTTGTGTCACAAATACTTATTTTTAATTCTTTATAAAATAAGTTTCTAAGGAAAAAAAAAAAAAAAATGCAGACATATACATAATAGCATAAACTTACTCTATAATGGCTTTTCAGACTTTAAACAAAACAAAACTTAACGAAAAAAGTATATAATAACTCATAGTAACGCGGTATTTCATGAAGTATTTACTAACACCGAGTACAAAATAAAAAATCCATAACTGGAGTTTAAAGATTCTTCAGTTAATCTTTTTCCTCAGTTTTTAAAGTTATTGTTTACCGAAAATTCCACGGCGACATAAACGGTTTGTTATAAATTAAATTAAAAGGGACATAGTTTTATCATTTTATTTTTTGCTGCTTAAAGATAATTCCCGCTTAAATGCTTTGTAAATAAAATGAAGAATTCTGAATCTTCAGAGTTTTTCTGCAACACTTATGTTATTGCATTCTAAATTAAATTATAGAATTATGATTTATAAATATAAATTTTTAAAATAAGTAAATGTTATTATATAAATTTATTTTTCAAGCAAACTGCAAATTTATTTTTCAAGTTAATGTTCCTGCAAATTTCTTTTTCAAGTTAATTTTACACTGATTGTTATATGAAAAATATCTTGCTCTACCCATAGATTACGAAACACTTTTTAAGCACGTACAGACACAAATAGAGCCAAGGAAAGTTTGTTAATCCTTTACCAGCCGAGGAAAATTTTCAAGATTCATTTCAACGTTCCACTGTTCGCTTTCAATCCTGAAAAGAGTAAAGTCAAGCCCGGATTATCCGCGAGCGGATTGTCTGCGAATGCGAGAGCTGCTGAAATAAAATTTAATTAATAACTTCCAAAAAACCCAATTTTAATCCAAGCCAACCACACGGAAAATACAATAGGTTCTACAGTGCGAAGGTCGAAAATTACCGGCATTTATTTATTTATTTATAATGCGATGCTCTTGCCACTCAATTCCGCGGATAATCGGTGCTCAACTGTAATTATTTCAAAAACATTGTCAAGATCACTTTCAAGTTTATTTTATTATACTGTTGAGCCGTGTCAGTAATTGCACTGGTAGTAGTACAGTACAAAGGACAGTACTTCAGAAAGACGTATATATACGCCCGAGGCAGTTAAGGAGTTAATTCATCTTATACATATATATATGGCCTCGATGCAACCGTTGTTACCTAAACCGAAAGGAGCTGATCGCTCGCTTAGTTTGGGTGTATAAAGAGAGATCTATGATGTAGATTATCGAATTATTTAGTGACAACGACTATTTAAAACATATCCTTTTGACTAAATAAAACAATCTGTCCTAGTAACATTGATAATCGTATTTATCTCGACTTTTCATCGACTCTTCGAAATTTACTCGTGTAATATCGTTTCGAGCAGAAGAGAAGACCGATTTCCGATGAGAAAAATTCCACCGAAAACATGTAACGAACCTGTCAGAAATCACGTGAAAAATCGTTGGAAATCACGTCTTTCCGTAGGATTTTGATTTGATCAGTTTCTAAAATTCATCGCATTCCGACTATCGGATTTAACTATCCCCGATGAGACATTTTGGATGAATCTCGGAGATTAATCCTTCTCGTCAAGATTCCGCTTGTCGGCCTCTCATCGTTTCATCAGATTTCCATTTCAGGCTGGATGAAATTTTGCTACCAGGGTTTCTTATTATCTGTAAAAATAAAAAAAAAAAAAAAAATTAATGCCAAAAATAAATAAATAAAATAAATAAAATGTGAAAATCAGTCAATAACATAAATCTACCCCTCCCCCCCGAAAAAAATAAATAAATAAATAAATAAATAAATAAATAAATAGTGCAATATTTTAAAAATAGTATTGTAGTTAAATTATTATATAGTATATTTATAAGAATTAAAGATATCGATTTTAGCAGAATTTTAATAACCAACAGAATAAAATAATGAACTTTTTATAACACATAAATATCATCTACTAATATTTATTTACGGAAGTCTCTAAAATTAAAATGATGTTATTGCATTTAAAATTACATTTATAATTACAAGTCATCGTATTTTTGTAATTTTTAGCGTTTACATTAAGTTGGTATTAAACTTTGAAATTCCATGTTTAGAAATTTAAAAAATTGATTACAATGATAATTTAAGAAAAGAGAAAGAACAAGAAATCCGGATAATTCCACTTTTGTATTGGTTATAGTGAACGGTGAATTTTTCTCCATTTTTCCTCAACAAATTTCAATTGGGTTAAAAATACAGTAATTTTTTTATCGATTGTTATTAGGTAATCTTAGTGCCTTATTCACCAACTTCTTAACACTCGGATTAAACCTTGGATCAGTGGTAATCGCTCGATCATACAAAAAATCGGTATTCTCCAACAAAAATCCGCGGCAGATCTGTAGAACAGAGGTTCACTGGTGTTTGTTTACATTTTGGCGATATTATCCGTGCGCCAATGAACCAAGGAAATGAATTTATCTTATGACAACCTTACAAAACGTTTGTTTACTTTCGAAATGAAAGAAATATTAATGCAGACGACTATTTAACGTAATTAAATAAAATTATCGAAAAAATTTCATAAAATGGCGATGGTTAATTAACTTTTTAACTACAATATTTTAATAAATAAACAAATACTTAACAAAATGCACGTTTTGTCATCGAAGTTTTAAGAGCAAATTAATTTCAACAGCACAATAAATGTAATTAAATAAATGAAAATTCAGAATAAAAATAAAACTTTAAAAGTAATTAAAAAAGCATGAAAACTTACAATTATGCAACATGAATTTTATTTATTTATTTATTTATTTATTTATTTTTTTTTTTTTTTTTTCCATTTTGAAATTTCTGTTGACTCCATAATACGTAAATCACATATCAAATATATCACTTCGCGCTCAGTTAATTCGTAACATTCGAGGATTCTAAAACCGCATTCAAATGAATCGAAACACATCGGTATAAAAATTATGAGAATATACAAATAGAGTTCTAACAGATGATGTCACGAGCATGTTTGCTGAGGGACAGTTGACCCTTACTGACCCATTTCATCATTGTGGAATAGAGTTACAAATTTATTGTAACACAGTATTGTAAATGTATTTGTAAAAGCATAAAAAAATCGACTACTATGCTTCCAAAGGCATGGAAAAATTAGCGTTGTCCTTCAGCAAAGTACGGTTGCTAAGAAGAAAGTCACGTGGTTGTTAGAACTCTATAAAATAAAAAACATATTTTCAAGTTATCAAATGATACGCTTTCATTTCTCCAGACACATATCGTTTCGAATTTTTCATTAACACTTACATTTCAGCGGAGGGGAAAATTCCCTAGTTTTCATAAACTTGACCAACAAGTGATTGAGTGAGTGAGTTTTACGTCGAACTAGTGCTACGTTGTGGGCAATGAGTACGGCAACCAAATATCCCCATTTTCTACAGACAACGTTTACTTTATTCGCATTATTATAATTTTTTAAAGAATTATAGAAAGTAAACTATTTAATATTCAAATTTTATTTTTAGTGCTTATTAATAAAAAATGAAAAAAAAAAAAAAAAATACATGCATAATTAGTTAATTGTAGCAATTTAAAGCTTGTCTGTTTTAAAAGTTCACGGATCCGGCCACTGTAACGACGGAGGATGAATTGGGACATATCCCTAAGGTATATGAACCAACAAAGAAACATGACTGTATAAAGCTATGAATCTGAAAACGCACGTAACTCGGCTCCGCGGCAATCACTATCGCGCATGTTAAGACCAAAATTTCCCATAATGTAGCTCTAGTGCAACGTAAAATGCGTTCGAAACAAATGAACCAATCAAATATCGCCTAATTTCCCATAATGTAGCTCTAGTGCAACGTAAAATATACTCAAAACAAATGACCCAATTAAATATAGCCTAATTACCCATAATGTAGCTCTAGTGCAGTGTAAAATACACTCAAATCAATAAAAAACAAATGAACCAATCAAATATCGCCTAATTTCCCATAATGTAGCTCTAGTGCAACGTAAAATTCACTCAAAACAAATGAACCAATCAAATATCGCCTAATTTCCTGTAATGTAGCTCTAGTGCAACGTAAAATATACTCAAAACAAATGAACCAATTAAATATAGCCTAATTACCCATAATGTAGCTCTAGTGCAATGTAAAATACACTCAAAACAATAAAAAACAAATGAACCAATCAAATCTCTCCATACTGCGTCATAATAGAATTGTTAAGTTATGTTTACAAGGATAGGCAGTTTCTCGCTACGGAAGTTCGCCAAGCTCTGTTCTACGGATCAACCAAATCCGCTGTTCACCGGCTACTTTAATTCTCGGATTTGCTGATCCATGGTTTAATCCGAGTGTTAAGAAGTTGGTGAATAAGGCCCTTAATCATTATGTTAACTAATCAATAATTCATGTTTAAATGTATTCTGGAATACCCATTAGTCTTCGGATGAATGTGCTAGTTTAAAAATGAATAATATAACCACTTCTTTTCGTAAGTTTAAATTCCAAAGTTTTACAATATAAAACATGAATTATTAAGTCCAGATTGTAAGACTAAAAAAATCTATAAATTGAAGTTATTATAGCTAATGAGAATGCTCACACTACAAATAAATAATTGAATATATATAAATGTATAATATCGATACTGTTCGGGTTAAACAATTCCTATTAACAATTCGTGTATTTTTATTTATTTTCAAAATAGTGTTAGGTAAACGTTTCAAAAAAAAAAAAAAAAAAAAAATTCTTCCTGAATTCTTAGACAATTAGCAGATTTACAACACAGAGAAAAAATAAACCACTTTCACCTAGATTGAATAAATAGTGATTTTCTGAACCCCTAAACTAGAAATGTCGATTTCCGATCTGTGTATGTAAGGAAAACCAATAAAGTGAATAGACAAAATGATCGAGAATTTCTAGTATACACTTTTTTATGTGGTGAAAAAAAATTATAAATGTTATTAATTCTTTGGATTGCGAGAAATTCTCGCTTGGTTTGCTAGAATTGGATCATAAACTAGAAGTGTAGTTGCTAAATCTCGCCTCTTGTAATCGCATTTGAATGTAGAGAATTTTAAACTAGTTTGATCTCGATAATATAGACAAATGTTTTAGAATTCTAGTATGGGTTTCTAGAACTCGCTTTCAGAGGAAACTAGAATTCCCTAGAATGACATGGAAAAATTTTTGCTAGTTTCTAAAGGTCAATGACAGAATTTGTTTTCTCTGTAAATACGTTTTATTCACTTTGATACAAATCTACACTCCAAGAAAAAAAGTATAAACCTGTATTATTTATTTTGTTTTAATCCTAGTTTTAATCAAAATAAATTATCTCAATGAAAAAGCATTCGTGAAATAGCATTCGTGTATTTAATATAAATTATAATTATAAATAAATAAATAAATAAATACAAGTATTGCTAAAATAAAAAAGGGTCCTTCCGGCTTATTCGGAAGGGTAGGTTGATTTCTTTTTCCTCATCAAGTAACCGTCATTTTGTTCCAAATTGTCGGCTACAAATTATTAATGCACTTGGTAGAAATATTGATGTAGGCTACGAACATATGGAGTTTTAAGCAAATCGGTTCATAAATACATTTTTATGTGAATTTAAAATTTTCAAGTGGCCGGCGCTTGGAAACAAAATGGTGGGTTAAATTGACAAATATATGAAACGTTTTTGTGAGATAAGTCTACTGTACACATATAGTTCGAATTAATTCAAAATCTCAAAAGTCATCGTGTTGAAAAGTTAAGTGACTGCCACTTGGATCAAAATGGCAGAGAAAGTTGCTCATCTAAGATATTGTTGCAAATTTGAAATTTTTTTTTTGTAGAAATTCTTTCAAAGAGGCTTAGTAAGTTGATAAAAATGTTAGTTTTCTGCATTTCGAGTTTGTTTTAGCATTAAAATACCCTAATTTTTCCTTAAAAACGCATTAAAAAGATCCAGTAACGCTGGTAATAGATTTGGCCGACAAATTTGGCGACTTTTCCCCTACGGCTACTTTTTTGGCGACTTTTGGCGAGAAAATACTTATTATCGATACACCAAAGATGGACGCAATAACGTGATTGTTTCACGAGTTATGTGAATTTTCTAGATTTTTGTTGTTTGAATGATAAATCCAATTTTCAACTTCGATTTGAATTGATTAAGTATTTCTAAAGTCAACGTGATAACAAATTTTCAAGTGGCCGCCACTTGGAAACAATACAGCGGAACAAGTTGCCCAGCAAACACATCCAAGATATTTGAAGCATAGGTTCACTGTCCAACTGTGGTTTAAATCAGTACCGTGTTTCAAAAGTTATTATTATGGCAAATTTTCAAGTGGCAGTCTAAGTGGCTGCAATTTGAAAACAAAATGGCAAAACAACTTGCCCATCGAAATCATTCAGTATATTTGTATGATAAGTTCATTGTCCAGTTCTAGTTTAAATTAAATCAGTATTTCAAAAATTATCGCCATAAGAAATTTTCAGGTGGCACCACCTGTAAAAAAAAAAAAAAAAAAAAAAAAAAAAAGTGGAGTGAGATGCCCAGCGAACTTAAGTGAGATATTTGAATGATATATACACTACCCAAATTTGATGCGAATTGATTCTGTATTACTAAAGTTACCATAATGACAAATTTTCAATTGGTCGCCACTTGGAAATAAAATTGCAGATCAAGTCACCAAGTGACCTTATCCTAGATATTTGAACCATAAGTTCACTATCCCACTTTTATTTGAATCAGTTTAGTATTTTAAAAGTTATCGTGTGGCATATTTTCAAGTGGCAGTGTGATTTCAAGTGGCTGGAACTTAGAAACAAGATGTCGGGACAAGTAGCCTAGTTAAAAAATTCAAGATAATTATATAATAATATCACTGTCCAAATTTGTTTCGATTTGGAGAATTATTCCAGAAGTTATTGTAATTTTAAATTTTTAAGTGGGAGCCTAATTTCAAGCTTAACTTAAGATATCTGCCACTTTATTAAAAATGCGGATATAGTTTATTAATAAACTTCATTGAGATCCTTACGTGGTCTGTATTTACATCGCAATTCAAACAATTTCGGAATACGCTTTTTACAATTTAAATTTGAAATTTTCAAGTGGTCTCAACTTGATAACAAAATTGCGGTGCAACTTGGTTAACAAACTCATCTAAGATATTTAAGATAAGTTAAGACACTGTTCAAATTTGGTTCCAGTTGGAGTATTATTTCGGAAGTTATCATCGTTTTAAATTTTCAAGTGGTGGCCTGATTTCAAGTGGTCCCGCTTAACTTAAGATATCCGCCAGTTTATTAAAAATGGCGGATAAAGTTCATTAATAAAGTTATTTGAGACACTTGTATAATCTATGTATTCATAAAAAAAAAAAAATCGGAATACGCTTTTTACAATTTGAATTTGAAATTTTCAAGTAGTCTCCACTTGCAAACAACAACTTGGTTTAACAACTTGGTTGTGGAGCAACTTGGTTAACAAATTCATCCAAGTTATTTATAAGATAGGTTAAGACACTGTCCAAATTTGGTTCGATTTGGAGTATTATTTCAGAAGTTATTGTGATTTTAAATTTTCAAGTGGTAGCGTGATTTCAGGTGGCCCCGCTTAACTTAAGATATCTACCACTTTATTAAAAATGACGGATAAATTTCATTAATAAACATCATTGAGACCCTTATGTGGTCTATATTTACATCAAATTTCAAACAAATTCGGAATAAGCTTTTTACAATTTGAATTTGAAATTTTCAAGTGGTCTCCACTTGAAAACAAAATGGCGGAGCAACTTGGTTAATAAACTCATCTAAGATATTTATAAGATAAGTTAAGACACTGTCCAAATTTGGTTCGATTTGGAGTATTATTTCGGAAGTTATAGTGATTTTAAATTTTCAAGTGGTAGCCTGATTTCAAGTGGTCCCGCTTAACTTAAAATATCTGCCACTTTATTAAAAATGGCGGATAAACTTCATTAATAAACTTCATTGAGACCCTTATTTGGCCTGTATTTACATCAAAATTCAAGCAAATCTTGCTTTAAATATGCTTTTTTACAATGTCGGTTTGAAATTTTCAAGTGGCTGCCACTTGAAAACAAAAAGTCGGAGCAACTTGGTTAACGAACTCATCCAAGATATTTATAAGATTAGTTCAGTGTCCAAATTTGGTTCGATTTCGAGTATTATTTCGGGAGTTATCGTGATGACAAAATTTTCATTATATATATATAGATAGATAGATAGATAGATAGATAGATAGATAGATAGATAAATAGATAGATAAACGAAGTGATTGCAATAGGTCGATTTCTAAAGAAATCAACCTAATATTATTATATGATCCCGGAGAAAAATTGTAAATTAAAAACCATAGAATTCTGTAGAATTAAATTTTTGCTTTAATTATTTTTCATATTAGCGACTGTTACTTATTTATTTATTTAGGTTTTAAGTTTCTTTTAATACTTATTTATAGTTGTAATGTGAGAATTGACAAAATGAACATAATAATAAAGAGTTTTCGAAATGGTGAAAAAGAATTAAACACGTTCACAGCTTTTTTTTAATGGACATAATTCTAAATTTATTTTCATGCATTATGATAAAAACATTATGATCATATTAAAATTACCTACAAAACTCATATGGCATCTTATTACTTCAGAATTTAAATTTGAACCTTATTATTTATAATATGATGAATAAAATTACGCAATCCATTTTCATAATAATAAGGAGTGAACATGAATAAAATCCCTTGGGCGACAAAATATGGAAATATATAAAATTCAATATTTTCATGAATTAGACTAAACTTTTGAAATTTCAGGGAAAGTGAAATTCACATCTCTTTTCTTTTATTCGCCAATAAAAATATACAGACACAGGATATTTAAGTAACCTAAATTGGTATAATAGTTTTGGAACTCCCATAAGATTATTTTATTAAAAATGGAATTGGGGTATATCACGAAATTTTATTTAAAAATCAAAATTTGAAAACTTCGAAAGGAAGAAGGCTTACATTTCAAACTACATTAAATATATTAAGCTTTAAATAAAACTCGTAGGCATTATTTCTTTTGGCATTTAGAAAGGAAGTTTCTACCTTAAAACATTGAAATATTATTATTGTTCATTTAGAGTGTTGTACTCTATCATTATTAATGTCTCTTATTTTCTGTTTAATGCATTATTATTATTTTGTATTTATTTAGTTTATAATATATTCTGTAATAACTCTGAAAAGGATTTCAAATTATTTGTAATACTAATTAAAAGATGAGATTTGGTAAAATTTAAATTATATATATATATATATATATATATATATATATATATATATATATATATATATATATGTGTGTGTGTGTGTATAAAAGTTGTTTTGTGTGTATGAAATAATAAATAAATTTTAAATTTTTATTTAAGAAACTGCTAAATTTATCAGAAAACGACAGTTTTTGAATTATGTAAAATTTTTCGAAATTATGAATTTTAGTTTAGATATCAATTTCAATAATTTTCATTTTTCTCAAAATTCAAATATTTAAGAAAGATAACTATCGATTTGATTATTATAGCTATCAATTTATGTGTTATATCATTTTAAATTTAGTATATTTTTATACTTAATAGATATACATGAAATCGAAACGTTGCAATATAATATATTTTTTTTAGAATGAACAAATTTTAATTCTTTTTCATTTTCAGTTTTACTATCAATTCCAGCTAGAAATTCAAATATTTAGATTTTAAACGCTTTGGGAAAAAGAAAGAAAAAAAAAAAAAGAAGAGGAGAAGAAAAGTTTGTGCGAATTAAAAAATAAGAAAATCCTTATCCAGTTTTTGTCTTCTAAGTAATAAGTATAAAATCCTGCATAAAACAGAATTTAATTCAGTACGACAGGATTCATATTAATCTATTCTACCATGCAAAGTTTTGCAGTAACTGCGCTTTATTCCCTAACATTGGTTAATATTAACATCGATTACTTACATTTTTTAAAACTTTTTTGGTATAGCTTTAGTATAGGAGGTACTTGTCGGATTTTAAACTTTTGTTATCATTTTGACGAGGAATTAAAATGGTTATCGTAATTGCGTAAGTAAAGATCTTGGCGAAAAAACGCAAACGCTAATTCGATGCCAAATTTCAAATTTCGCAAAACAGTTTTATACTGAATCT
>OZ005656.1:159889891-159982391 GCA_963930645.1 Salticus scenicus | reverse complement strand
TTTATTCCGGAATAATTTTAACGCCGCTTCTAATTCATACCACTTAGTTTTAAGAGTATATTTTTCTTATTTTATCGAAGTTATATACTGGAGAAAAGTTTTCTGCGAATAAATTAGTCAGAAATAAAACCGGGGCTAAATATATTCCGGAATAAATTAAAATGTTGGCAGATATGAGTACTGCTATTCAGATATGCTAATAAGTTTCAGACAGTTGCAACTTACTCAACCTCAACCTCAGAATTTTAGGCATTTTCAGCATTCAACCTCAACCTCAGCATTAAATATCGTTTCTTGATCTTTATCTTCACAATCCTATTTATAGCTTCCCTGTATTATAAGTAAGGCATTTCTACACTTTGCCAAATCAAGTTTTTGTTTGCAGAAAAATTCGCAGACTTCGAAATCTGAAGCGCCTCTTTGCTTGCAACTTTTTTACAAAAGTTCTTGAGTTAGTGAGGGGTTTCGATTCAAACTTGTGCTACACTACGGGGGATTGCCGACGGTCTGGGACACATCCTTAAGGGTGGTCCGAAGACATGTCATCACAAATTCAATTTTCCGCAGATGAGATGGCTCCTCTGTTTCGCCGTTTCCCAGATATACAGTCGGCAACAAAATTATTGAAGCACAACCAATGATTCCTGTTTAAAAGGTGTGCAGCTAATATGCTTTTGGTAAATAAGTATTTGTCGAGTCATATCTTAGTCTTATGCTGCTTAAAAAAAAGTAAGTTGGTGATAAAAATTAGCGGTCTAACTAAAATATATATATATGAAAAATGTGGATGTGTGCTTAAATAATTTTGCTGCTGTTTGTATAATTGAGAAGGGAACATGGGGAATATTAAAACAATGATCTTACGTGCACTAGTCACTATTAATGTACAGGACGGTCCTCTGCCTGCTCGAGTATCAAACTTAAAATTACCAACTCAGCGCTTTACTCACCAGAATACCACATTTCCGAATTTTTTCTAGTATATAAAGTGGGTATTATTGAGTTGAATTAAGTTGGTTTAACGTCACATTATATCAACGCAATTGGCTGTTGGCTGCGGTCTGGGATTCACCCCTAGAAGTGATCCGGAAACATGCCGTAAGAAATTTGATCTTCTGCAGAGGGAATGAAAAAAAGTTGGGATGTAAAACCTAACTTTTCTATAGTTTTTGATAGTATAAAAATTATGTGCATAAAGAATAATTCCACCTTTAAAATGTACGAAAGACGATCTACATGTTGATATAATTATCAAGATATTTGTTGCTAAGCAATTTTCAATTTCGGTAGTCTTGTCGGTAGAGCACCGAACTTGCAATTTTAAAATGTTCTACGTACAAATTCTTGTATTGTAATGCATTTTCATTAACAATGCAGTTTAATAAAGCAGCTGTGTCTTTCTGTGTATGTGTCGCACGCACACACGCAAAATAAAGGAAAAGAAAGATGTATATATTTTCTAAACTAAAAATCAATGATCAGGAAATGTCAAAAGATAGCTACTGTGTAATTTACAAGTACAATAATAATAGATATATGCATTAATCTATAAAAATAAATATATTTCTTTTGACAATTTTCTAATCTGATTTAACTTGTATGTAAAGAATTAAAAGAGTGTATTACATTAAAACGTTTTTCTTCGAAACATACTTTTCAAAATATCTTACAGCCTTTAGATATGCTGCGAATTCAGTGCTCCATTCCCACAGATAATATAGAATTAAAATTAAATAATTTTTAAAATTTAGCTTTTTACAATCTAATATATTTGTAAACGTTTAACTAAATGAAAGTATATATATATATATATATATATAGGAATAGATTACTAATGAATATAAAAAATTAGTAATGAATAAAATGAAATAAAACCCAAAAAAAACACTGATGTCTTCATCAGGGAGGCCCCTCAGAGTAGGGATGAAAGAGAAGTTTCTGAAAGGACTATAGCAATTAGCTAATAACTATCCTTAGCCCCCAACTTCTCACCAAACAGAAAACCACCATTAACTAAAAAGAAATCTGACTTACACATAATTTAAAAAATCCAAAAACAATTATAAATTATCAAAATAACAAAAGTAGTACAATTACAACAAATTAATATATATGAAATACACAAGAAATTGCAAAATACATTAAAAGTGAATACAATAACATGAAACCCCCTACCTGATAAACTAACCCTCTTCGGTCAGCGGGGCTACTCGTCGGTACTTAAATATCGCCCTTAATTTAGGAACTAGAACAAACCGAAAGAGGAAAAAATTGGAAACACTCGGTTAAAATATGAGATGGGTAACAGTTAACTTGCAAAGTTTTTCTTAAATCTTCAAGAGCATATTTTAAATCCTCATCATTATTGCAACTAGTGCGAATTCTTGTTTACTGTGCGAACATGATATTTTTCAAAACATTTCTACTGATATTTGAAAACCAATTTGTGAGACTGTTTACTTTAAAATCAAAATCTTATATATGTATATACGTTATACTATACCGGTGATCCAAAAATCAGGACAAACTTTAAAAATGAATAATTCGAAAACGAATCAAGATACAAAGATACGGTTTGCCCCAAACAGATGGAAAAGAAGCCGGATTTTGTGTGGCTACGGAAAAAGAATATATATATATATATATATTTCTGTTGGCGACCAATATATGGCGCTGTCGGATTTCTGATGTAGGATTATGCAAAGCAACAAACGATATAAAAAGGAACAACTACAGCAGGTAATGGTAGTCGAAGCTTATATGCATCGAAATATCGCATTCTCAGTCGCTACTTTAATCACGCATGGCCTCCTAGATCTCCCGATCTGACACCCTGTGACTTTTGGCTGTGGGGATTCTTAAAGTCAAAAGTGTACCGCAACCAACCTAAATCATTAGCAGCACTGAAAGATGCCATCCGCTAAAATGTGTCTGCCATAACGCAAGAAATGCTACTAAATGCTGTGAACGATGCGGTGAATCGTCTCACAGCTGTACTTCTGAATGATGGACATTGAATAGTTACTGTAGTAGTACTAATTAACTGTAATTAAGCTGACTTGTAAGTTCTCAACATTTTTTTTTCATTTGTAAACCATCTTTTTGTGAAATAAAACACTATAGCTCCATCTGTTGGTCGTCAACAGAACTATTACTTTTTCTTTGCCACACAAAACCCGGTTTCTTTTTCATCCGTTTGGTGCAAACCGTATCTTTGTATCTTGATTTGTTTTCGAATTATTCATTTTTAAAGTTTGTCCTGACTTTTGGATCACCCGGTATATACATAATATTTATATATATACATTATATCGCATGATAAAAATCGCAACTTGTTGGCCTTAGTGTTATGTCCCTAATTGCAAGCATTAGTGTAAGTAATTTAAAATGAATTTATCTATTAATTGATATACTGTAAATAAAAATCATAGAAAAAATGAGAGCTAACATTCAAGTTGAATTACAATAACTTTTATTTGAGTATTGTTGGTATTAATCATGTATCTATTAATTGCTAAATTCTATAACGTTCTTCAATTCTTCACTTTATATATATTATAAATAAGTAAAATCCTGCATTTGTATCAGTCAATAGTATTTTCAACAAACAAATATTCAAACTTTATGAATTAAAAAGAAAAAAAAAATTCTTAAATACTATCTAAGCGTTAAATTGAGCAGCATCATGGGTACATTTTATTTTTTCTTAATTAAAAAAAAATTAAATTAAATTAAATTAAATTAAATTAAAATTAACCGCAGTATTGACAACATAATTTTATTTCGTTTATTAATGCATAATTACCCATTTTCCTATCAAATACTTTATTCTGTTAAATTTTCTAAGAAACTTACATCAGTTTCATTAATATTTATTCTTCCTTTTTAAACTTAGAAAACTTTATTAAAAATAGTTTAAATAAAATTCTCTGCGCACTATAAAAACAAAAAAAGAGAGAAATGTGCATTGCATCAGAATTGATTTATTTACAGAAAATTAATATCCGTTTTGGGGAGAAATTGACTGCAATTTTGTGCTAATCAGTATGCGTCTCAGGACACAGTTAAATGTCTGCTTCCTAGAAACAAACGGAGTTAATTGCTTTGGTGTTTACTTACATTTTACTAAAAGTAATGGAATTAGAGTGCATTGAAGGTTGAAAATTGAAGCGCGAAGAAAAACAAATCCCAAAAAAGGAAAAAAAAAAAAAAAAGAAAACTTCTTATAGGTAGGAAAAAAAAAAAAAAGAAAAAGTGCAAATATACTTTTTTATACACAAACAAAGAAAAAATCATTAAGGTTGAAAGAGAAAGAAAAAAAAAAAAAAACTTCATATACTCTGGGTTTCTTGATGATTTTTTTTCTCTTCTCAAATGAAATATGGAAAGAAAAACAATAGTTATAATTTAATTTAAGGATGAAAGAAATGTTACCTTTTAGAAAAAAATGCTATTTTTTTTCAAGAACATTTTTTTAAAATATTTTTGTTCTCTTTTATTCCTTAATATCAAAATTTTTTATTGTCTTTAAAACTTCGAATGTAAGGTATGGACTTTTTATAACGTAAACGATTAAAATTATATATAAAATTTTGAAATAATTGATTGATGTTTTTACTTCTTTATACAAAGTATAAAGAAGTATAGTAATCCCGATTTACGAAATGAACTTTGTATTACACATACCTCAAAAATTAATCATCATAGAATGTTGCAAATTTATTTTAGTGAATCTCATGATGTCTAGTTGAAAATCTGCAAATTTGGTTTTAATACGAGCTCCCATTAAGAGATATCAACCACTTTATACGAATTTTTGTGACGTCTTTATGTAAGTATGTGTGTGTGAGTGTATATCGCATGACTCAAAAACGGTTGGACGTAGAACATTGCAAATTAGTATATAGGTTTGTTATAAGATTTAGTTGTGCACCTCTCTTTTTGGACTTCCTGTGATTTTCCGTTTTGGAGATATTTAGAAAAATTATATACATAATGACTAAAAATACAAAGGTTTTGGCCATTATATATGACCTACACTATAAAAATATGTTCTATTTGCTGCAAAAAAGTTTCAGTAATTTGAGAAAATACGTTCTGACAACGTAATTTTTTCGTAAAATACGCATATTTTCTCAAATTACAGGGAATTTCTGGCAGGAAATAGGACATATTTTTTACAGTGGACCGTCATAGAAATTTTAAAAGAAGCTAATAATAGTGATGATATTGTTATGAAAGTTGTCGACCTTCTTACGTACAGAAAGTAATTTCTTAAAGACATAAGCATGGTTCTTGTCGACAAATGCATTTTATTTAATGAATATTCAGCCCGTAGATAGAGCCTGTAATGCTATCGTTATGGAAGTTGGTGAAATTTTTGTGTGCAGAAAATAATTCTTAAAGATATAAGCAGGTTCTTGTCGACGAATGTACTTTATTTTATGAATATACAGCCCGAAGATAAAGCCTGTAATGGTATTGATGAAAAAACGTTCGCAACGTTTTAGCGTGTAGAAAGTAATTTTTAAAGAAATAAGTAAGTTCTAGTCGACGAATACACTTTATTTAATTGGTATTCAGTAAACAGTTGAATAAATTTCTTTTTTGTGCTACAAAATTTAATATTCTTGAAACAATCCTATGAAATAGTCACTTTTACTACAGAAATCATATAAACATTGTTAAGTACACTACAGAACATAAATATCGCTAAATCAGGAACAACCGAATATTTAGAAGTCTGGTTGGAATTTGAATTCATTGAGAGTATTGTTAGTGGTTTATAGAATTTTCAAGGCAATTCTGTGAGATAAACCAATGCATCATTACAAAATTTCCAGAACTAGACTCTTATTGAGGTTAGCGTTTCCAAATTTTGTGAATCCCTTACTACCATTTTTCGCCACATTTGAATGTCTAATTTAACGCTAAGTCAAAGCCCACCTTCCTGGAAATAAAAAACTTTTATCTGCTTCCACTTTTACTGTAATAACGTATAGAAAGTAACACGTTGATATAGAGGCATGCTCTAGTCTATAATCATGAGCAACTACTCTTCCTTTTTATAGTCTTGTGAGTCATTTATTGAACTTTCGAAGAATTCAGTTTTGTGCAATAATCCAATGAATTTTTTCGGAACATTCCCGAACTCTGTTGTTATTGAAGTCCTATCTTTGGCAATCCTAAACTACAAATTTTCGCCAAATTCTGTCGCCAAGTGGTTGAATTCGATTTCAAGACCAAACATTTACGCTGGCTACTAATTTGCGGCTTGGCGAGACATGCGATAAATTTGTGCGGCAAATATTGTTCTAGGATAGCCAGAAACCGTTTCTCAATTTTAACTGTGTTAATTGTTTTGATAAAATTTATCGTTTCTCGCCACTAATTTTTGCCAAGAAGAACAGTACTAGGCCATCTATAATCGAATGATTTTCATTGTATTCTAAGCTGTGCATTTGACAATGAGAGATTCTGTAATAGGCCGTGGCGTACTATTCCTGAAAAAATTACTATATTTGTCTCGGCTGTATATATAATCGTATTATCGTGACTTTTTTGGCTGGAGTAGCATTTTTTTTTCTTGTTTTGTTTTTGTTTTAAGGAATGTTCGTGAATTGGAACATGTCTGTTTATTTACGAATCGATTACCACACACAATACTGTCAATGTTTTCATAATAATATGTATATTCCTATGGTTGTATAAGGAAGTCATGTGGTGTCCATATCAGATTTTTTATTCCTCCCCACCCCCCACCAATATATATATATATATATATATATATATATATAATAAAGAATCTGCGACATTTCTATTTATATATATTTAAAATTATTTTACTTGAAACTGATTTTTAGTATTTTAATTTAAAAAAGAAAAAAAATAAATAAATAATGAAGTAAATAAATAAATAAAACTTATATTTTTAATTTCATTTAAAAAAATCATTTTGAATACTTTTTTCCGAAAGTTGTTAATATGTTAAATCATTTTAAACATTGAATATATATTTTACTCACTTATAACTTTAAATATATTATATTAGATGAGTAATTGTTTTTACACGTGTATAGATTAAATTGATAAAATATATAAAAACACAGACACGTTAAAATCTATGTCAAAAGACTTAACTTAAAAGTTTACAATATAAAAGATAAAAAGAACATCACGACGCTTCGTCCAAACATAGTTGCGTGTGGACATCTTCAGGTTTAGTTCTCTTACTGTTAGCGTCTTGATCCTTTAATATGTGTAGAATGGGTTGCCATACTTTCGCCAATTCTCTAGAATATGTATAACTAATGGCGGTTTATCGTATTTTATTATCTGTATTTTTTCCTGTATTTAAAGTTTCATCAGACTGGAGGGGGTTGCTATTATTTCAGATTGATTCCATAAAGGTTTAGCATTTTTATTTTCTAACATGTAATCTTTAAGGGCTGTGTTACCGTAGGGGAATCGTAAAGTATATTGGTGTTCGGAAATGCGTTTTTTTTTTTTTTTTTTTACTTTTTTTTTTTTTTTCCCCTATGCAATAGACGGTGTTATTCTCAATTTCAATAGGTATTTCAATAGGTTTCAGATTAACCCTCCCCAAAAAGGCGTCTATAAAATACCTATTGAAATTGAGAATAACACCGTCTATTACATAGGGAAATCAAAAAGAAGTTTAAAAAAACGCATTTCCGAACACCAGTATACTTTACGATCCCCATACGGTAACACAGCCCTTAAATATTACATATTAGAAAATAAAAATGCTAAACCTTTATGGAATCAATCTGAAATAATAGCAACCCCCTCCAGTCTGATTAAACTTGAAATACAGGAAAAAATACAGATAATAAACTACGATAAACGCGCCATCAATTATACACATTCTAGAGAATTGGCGAAAGTATGGCAACCCATTCTACACATAGTAAAAGATGAAGACTCTAACAGTACGAGAACTAAACCTGAAGATGTCCACAAGCAACAATGCTTGTACAAAACTTCGTGATGTTCTTTTTATCTTTTATATTTTAAACTAAGTCTTTTGACTTAGATTTTAACGTGTGAAGTACTGTATTTTTATATATTTTATATATTATATTAATTGAATTTGTTATATTCCAGATATACTGTTCCTTTTTTTCTCTTTGTGAGTTAACTAAAAGTTTTAGAATATTTGCACTGTTTTTAACATTTTTTTTTTTTTTTTTTGAATAATTTATTTTATGGTTTGATATGTACATTTAAAAAAAATAAATAAATAAATAAATAAATAAATAAGTAATAAGTAAACAAATAAATAAGAAAATAAAAATAATTTAACACCAATTTATTCGAAAACACCAAGCACAACATAACACTACTAAAAGTAAAAATAGTGAATATTAGATTTAGAAATTTAAACAATAAATGCTCTTTAATAAAATATATTTTTATCTTGCCTTTTATTTTATCTTACTTTTATTAATATCTACAAAGATTGTATTGATTTTCTTTTTATTTAATAATTTCAAGAACTCATTCTATTTTTCCATAATACTTTTTAAAGAAATAATTTGTATTGTGAGCATGTAAACAGTATCGCCTTTCATTTCTATAATAGTTTTTTTTTCTTTCTTTCTTTTTTTCATAAATTTTCTTTCCTCTAATGTGCACCAACAAAAGAGGAAATTTTCCCATTTCTGTATTTCCTTTATAGTTACACTCAAATAATGATCTAAGTATACGGGAATTCATTGTCTAGAGATTGATGTAGTGTGTTTTATCCCATATTGAATGATTCTCGTTTCAACACTGAATGACTTCTATTTACACACAATGCTTTTTTTTTTCTTTATAATATCACGGCTTGACTTTCTTTTGTGTGTGTGTGTGTGTTTAATTATTACGGGTTAATTTTAGTATCCTTTTATTAGTTTTCTCATTACAACTTCAGTTATGTTGATATATTTGAAAATAGTGCACCAAGAAAAGAGGAAATACTCCCATTTCTGCATTTCTTTTATGGCCACACTAAAGTCATGTTATGTGTTGTCAGTTATAATAATGTATTTTAAAATAGAAGAAAATATTGGATTAGTAAAATTATTCGACTTAAGGTTTCGATAAATTTACATGTTTTGAGACATCTTGAGGAAGAATGGAAAATTTTGGAAATTCCGACCCATCTGTGTGAGTATGATACAAATTTTCTACAAGCAATATCGCAAGAACTAATGAACGAAATTTAATAAAAAAGTTATATTTTCATATGAATTGGTGAGTATCTATTGTTGGTGCATATCGCTCTTCAGGTAGCATTGTGTTCTCGTGTTATATATATATATATATATTTAAATATGGATGCTTAGGACGAAATTTCATGTAAATATACGCAACGGAACTTATTTTAAACCAATCTGTATGGAAAAATGAATTATTCATAACACTAATTATAAACCAAGATAATTTTTTTGTATATTCATGACCATATTCTGGAAAAGGAAAATCATTTCTAACAAGATTTTAATTTGAGAATTATGTAAACCCAGACGGACCAAGAAAAAGATTCATTCAAATTGGTAGCAAACTAAGATTGGTAACGACAGTGCGTTTCGATGTAGAATCAGATTTCGTTCGACCTCTGATATACGATGGCATAAAAGCTGTAACCATTAAAATATTAAATTTTTGTACAACACAGCATCTTATTTAATGTAAAAGTAGCGATAAATAACATTATAATTTCGTCTTTTTAAAAGACCAACTCAAATAACCAGGAATCCAGTTATATAGCTATCAAAAACCCAGTTCTCCAATTGATTTTGGGAATCTCTTCAGTTAAATTTAGGCTTTGTTAATGTTACAATGCGTGTTGGCGAGTCGGTCAAATGTGCCTCATACGAGATGGGACAACTAACCCTATATCGTCCCTTTTGTTTTTCATCAGCGTAAGGAGTTATGCAAAGTGTATTTCATTAAATAAATATGCCTGCAATAACTTTGAACAGTTATCTTTTTAAATACTATTAATTAAAATATAAAATATTATCTACAAATAAGTAAAAAACAATTATTTATAAGCGAGGAATTTATTAATCTTAGTGAATTTTTGAAAAATCTCATGGGTTCTTTAATGGACACGCCTTCCACAATGAAGCTAATATGGAAGAATGAAGAGGATACATACACAGATGGAGGAACAACGACATCTGATGGAAAGTTTTTAGAATATCGCGACTGGGCTATGGCCAACATTTTCCATATATTTTCTTTTTTTTTTAGTTTGGTCGCTAATTTTTATAATCAACTTAAGTTTTTATAAACAGCATAAGACTAAGATTATCAGTTGACAAATATTTATTTGAAAAGACAGTACTGGGTGGGCATCCTTTAAATAGGAATTATTGCTAGCGCTTCAATAATTTTGCTGCCAACTGTAAGCTGTTGAAAGATTGAACTTTATATTCTATCTATAATGGGTCTTAATCCGTGACCTTTTTAAGGACACTTTCCTGAATACGTTTTCCCCTTTATTGCTATAAATAAGATTTTACATAAATCTTTAGAGAGTTGCCAACATTTTAATTTATTCTGGAGTATTTTTAGCTTCGCCTTTATTTCATACCACTTATTTTTTAGGGGTCGTACTCTTCGCCCTTATTTCAGGATACTCTGATGAATGAAAAAAAAACCAATGATAATTATTATTATTATTACTGCTAGTACTATTTTTGTCAAATAATATCTACCTTGTATAATCATGACACATTACTATAAATATTACAGAAGTTTTTTTGCATAAAATAAGTGGTGGCAGAAAGGCGGAAATTTCTTGTCTCTGTGAGTGTCCTGAAAAACAGGCGGAGAGTACGATCCCTGATTTATAAGGTGTTTTTTTTTCCTCCCCTCCCCCCATATTTTATTATAATTAGTATATATTGGAGAGAATTATTCTATAAATAAAGTGGTTCGAAAGAAAGATGGGGCTAAAAAGGCTCCAGTGTAAATTAAAATGTTGGCAACTATGTCTTTATCATATTTTTATAGTAACATGTTATGATTAAATAAGATAGACACTATTGAATAAAAACAGTGATAGCAAAAAAGGCGGGAATTCCACACCCCTGAATGTGTCTAGACAAAATGATGGGGAGTACGATCCCTTCAGTATATACATACATATAATAAAACAGGTTCAAACATACAGGTACCATTTTCTTACTAATATCGTACTCCAATTTTCGTGTATATAGAACGTCTTCCTAAGATTAACTTTATAATTATTTCTTTTCAGTATATTTAATGTCAAGGCTTTGTAATTCACATTCTGGAAAATAGCAAAAATAAAGCTAGCAAAAATCATTTGATCTTATTTATATTCCGTCAACAACAAGAACAAAAAAGTTATGTTTGTATTAGGGCTGGATTATTTATCAATATATCCCCAAGTATCGATATTTTTTAAATATCCCGATAACAATATTTAAGAGTTTGCTCTGCCAATATATCCCTTTAACGATATTCCGCGCGATCAATTAATATGCCGATAAGTACAGTTAAACGCCAACGACGGATTAATAGAATTGTGCTTCCGCGCAAGCGCGCATCACGAATGAAACCCGAATTCCCGAATGAAACCCGAGCGAACGAACATTCCGAGCGAGCGAACGATCCCATCAGCGAACGGAAACCCGACAAAAAGAGCGCGCAATATCTTATACTAAAATACCCATTCTCTTATTTTTCTCCCATCCCTCACTGATAAAATAAAAAATTATAACCCCACCCCCAAACGATCACTGCACTCCCACAATGCATATATTTCCCCTTCCTTTATTCCTGCATGAGAAACCTCACATCTAAATTATCACTGCTTTAATAAGTCCACCGCATAATAAAAAAATAAACAGTATTTATTGAAAGCCATCTGCTTTTCCCGCAGTATATTGACTTATTTATTACTGACTCTAAACGATAATATGAAATAATTTATACTACCGTTAGTATTTGATAATATTCCACATCACCACTTATGGATCGTAGGTGTAATACCAAATACCACAGTAACCAAACCACAGACAGGGCGATATGAAAACAAACGCTTATTATGACGAATGTATACAATATCTTTTGTTTTAGCTCATTTCCTGCTATTGGTTCATTGATATTGGTTTATTTCAAAGTGTCGATAACTTCTGGCCAATAAGATGCGACGTTCAATGTGTTTAACTCGCTTTGGGCTCAGTGATGCCAGAGTGGGGATTTTTGAAGCTTCTGGGGACAATTTTGGGGAATTCTAAAATGTTTGGGGACAAATCTGGGGAGTTCAACTTTCTGTCAATGTTGGCAACGTAATGATTTATCCCTACGACTAGAGACTTTCAATAGCTTTATTGTTATTTGGGGATTTTTTTCAAAAATTGAGTTCATTTGGGGAAAAATCTGAGCTCAAATCAGAAAAATCTGCTTGATATTCTTTTTTGAAAAAAAATTGTTTTTTTTTTCCTCTTTTCAGTGGAAAACCTGTTGGAGATTTTTTCGAAAACAAACCTTGATTTGGGGAAATTTAGGACCTGTTTGGGGAAATAATTTTCGATCATCTGGCATCACTGTTTGAGCTCCCTTTCTCCTTTCCCATGTTATCCAATGGGATTTTCGTTGCTTCGTTTTATAAAAATATCTCATTCAAAAATGAAGTTTTTCGAATTCTGTTTTTTGAATATTACTCTTTGAACGGGTCGCCTTTTAACTTGGTGAACAATTTTTCGAAAAAATTAGTTTAAATATTTTATTTCAATAAGTAAATTATGGACTCTGTGTGGATCTCTAAGTAAAATATTTAAATTTATTTTTTCGAAAAATTGCTCACTAAGCTAAAAGACGACCTGTTCAAAGAGTAATATTCAATAAACAGAATTTAAGCTAAAAGACGACCTGTTCAAAGAGTAATATTCAAAAAACAGAATTCGAAAAAGTTCATTTTTTAATAAAATATTTTTATAAAACAACGCGACAAAAATCCCATTGGATAACATGGGAAGGGAGAAAGGGTGCTATCTGACTGATGTAAAATAAAGTTTTATCTTCAGTAATTTTACAGTGACAATTTCTTTATAGAAATATATAATATTGGATAGTTTATTACTTTTTTTGTGTAGCGTTTATTTTTTCTCCTTCCTTTTCCTTCTTTCTTTCTTTTTTTTTTTTTTTTTTTTTTTTTTTTTTAAGCCGTACATGTTAAATAAAATTGGTTTAAATGCAAAATGAGTTACTTTAAGTAACAAAATGAAACTTTAACATAATATTGTTTAAATAATATAATTTTTATACTGACAATGTATACATATATATATAATGTATACATATATATAATATATATATAATTCAATTTTCAATTGTTGTGAAACTATTATGAATGTGAATTGAACACATATACATTTAAAAAATATTGTAATGATTTGGTAAGCAGAAACAAAAATAAAAATGACAAGTAACTGACATTTAGGATGCATATAAGAGTTTTAAGTAAAAAATATTACTCTCTACGACCAAAAAAGGTGTATCTAATTCCAATGGCATTTCTTAACTATTTAAAATGATTTTCCTTTTTATTTAATACCTACATCTTAAGACAAATTTTCTTAAGCTTTATTTTTAGTAGAATTATGAATTTTGATATACTTGGTACAAATAAAACACAGATCACATATTAGCTGTGTTAAAATATGATTTTAAAATAATTAAAGCTTAAAACGGGAAGAATAGAGGATAAACTATACAGAGGTATACTAAAAAGCAATAGTATAAGTTATAAGAAACACAAAATATTGATTCACTTTTTATGATTTTTTTTTTTTAATGATAAAGTTATGGTAGTAATATACCAGAAAATACATGGAAAACACTCTATACTTGTATACTTTAAAATTCGTGTGCATATGTTGTTAAAAAATAACAAATGTCTATTTTTTCCTATCTTGAAAGAAATATCGCAATATATCACTAATATCGATATAAACTTGGTGATATATCGCGATATTTAATTTCTGATATCGTCCAGCACTAGTTTGTATTCACAATTCATATTACAAAAGAAAGGGGGAAAAGAATAAGATGCGTTTCCAAGATTTTTTTTTTTTTTTTTTTTTTTTTTATGAAAACTAAAAGTTCTGCATCTAAAATATTTAGTTCTTTTTTTCAGAAAAAAAATTATTTTCCTTTCGCATGACTTAAGATAAGAATGAATGTCAATTTTAATAAATACAAATGTCTATTTTTTTTTAGTTCAGACATTTAAAAAAAAATTATTTTTAACTCTGATTGAGTAAATTTTTTGAAATTTTTATGATGGGTTTTGGTTGTCGGCGAAGATGGAAAGAACATCCCCTTACAGTGTTTTCAGATTTGGCGAATTGTTTATTCAGTAATAACCAATAACTTTTAATTGTAACATTTGCCTAGTTACTTCGAAGTTTAATCGTCTGTTATATATATCAAATATCACTTTTTAAACTTTTTGGTGATTATTGAATAAAAAATCTGCTAAATCTGGCAACAATGCCCCCTAATGATACATTTTCCTTTATAAGCTTATATATTTAAATTTATTTTTAAAGCATACTTTGTGAAATTAAGATTATTTTTATGATATTTAAAAATAATACTCAAACTTAATCTTGACAGTATTTATGGAAACAGTACTTCGATTCTTTATGATAAAAATATGTTGGTGAAAACCGCTTCAACATGCCACACTGTAGAATTAAAAAATCTCTCAACATTTATATCAAAATATATAATTATATTAAAAATCCCTGTATCAAGTAATTATGGCAAAATCAATAATTATATTAAAAATCAAATATTTTTAATCTTATAATGGTATTTAATAACAGTATCATATTTTGAATATTACTTTTAATATTTTACTTTTAATATTTTACTTTTATTTATTTATTTTAATTGTTATTTTCTTCTTATTTTCTTCTTGAATAATGTTACCAATAAAAATGTGTTTTATTACATCCTGATGCTATATAGGCTTTGACAAATCAAGGATAAAAATCTATTTTTGAACATTTATATATAATATCGATTCCATAAAATCAACTGACAGAAAACTAACACATCTAGAGATATATATTAAAAATTACACAAAATATTATTTCAAAAATGAATCGTGAAGAATCACCCAGTTTACAAAGTATTTTACTTTTAATATTTTACTTTTATTTATTTATTTTAATTGCTATTTTCTTCTTGAATAATGTTATCATGAAAAATGTGTTTTAATACATCCTGATGCTATACGCTTTGACAAATCAAGGATAAAAAATCTATTTTTAAACATTTATATATATATATTGATTCCATAAAATCAAGTGACAGAAAACTAACACATCTGGGGATATATATTAAAAATTACACAAAATATTATTTCAAAAATGAATCGTGAAGAATCACCCAGTTTAGAAAGTATTTTACCTTTAATATTTTATTTTTATTTATTTATTTTAATTGCTATTTTCTTCTTGAATATTGTTATCATGAAAAATGTGTTTTAATACATCCTGATGCTATACGCTTTGACAAATCAAGGATAAAAATCTTATTTTTAAACATTTATATACATATTCATTCCATAAAATCAACTGACAGAAAACTAACACATCTGGGGATATATATTAAAAATTACACAAAATATTATTTCAAAAATGAATCGTGAAGAATCACCCAGTTTACAAAGCATTTTTGCTTGAAATGTTTCCCCATCTCACTCCAGAACAAAAGATTTTATCGATTTTAAAGAAATAATGCTAAGCGATAAGGTATAACTTATTTTTCATCTTTCAAGAGTCAGTATGTGGCATCATTCCTAGCGAGCATATGCGTGAAGCTTTCCGACAAATGACACAAATGACCCATAAACAATGAGAGGCTGTTCATTTCTTTTCCCTTTGGGGTATGTCGAATACACATGCTTCGAAGGGAAGGAAGAGTTGAAAACAAATGGTGTAGATATATAGATAGAGGGCGTGGAATATCCAAGTGATGAAGAATAATGGCAACATTCCTTTCGTGAGACAATGTGATTATTTTTAGATTAATTGTGAGCTCTCAAAGAAAATCTAATAATTGCCTGAGATGACTTCTGCTTCAGCTCTTTAAGTCACATTCTGTGATTCATAATATAAGGGAAAATAAATCAGTTCTTTCGCTTCTGTAAGAGTAAATTAACGATTGTATTTTGTCACGATATTGAAAAATTACTCTCAGCTACGATTACCGCTATTATTGTATCATTTGAATATCAAACTATTTTTATGATACGTACTATATTTACTTTTAAAAGTATCTTCATGTAAAGAGTTTGGAATTTTATAAAGACTGTTATGCTTAAAAGAAAAAAAAATCATTAATTTTAATTTTTGTTTCATTTAAAATATATTCGATAAAATGTAAAACTTATTATTAAAGTTTTTTTTTTTCTTAATTTAGATTAATTTAGTATTCTTTTAAATGAAAATATAACGTAGGCAATGTTTTAGTGCTGTAGAATTTAGATTATTTGATTAAAAATTAATGTCAAATTTTAAACAATTTTTTTACGTTTTTTAA
Organism: Salticus scenicus; assembly: GCA_963930645.1. Lineage (NCBI taxonomy): Eukaryota > Metazoa > Arthropoda > Arachnida > Araneae > Salticidae > Salticus > Salticus scenicus. The sequence goes on along the minus strand of OZ005656.1, from coordinate 159,965,789 downwards.
GTATTTTACCGTAGATATAGATGATCAGGATTATTTTTCAGCCATACTAATTAAATATTTTTTACTAGAAGAAAAAAATGTGGACTCATAAACTTTCTAATTTAAGGAGTTTAAGGATTACGTGCTCTTAGCACATGATTTATTTAAAAATCTGTCAGAAAACATTTTTATTAACTAATGCATTCAATAAAATAATTTTAAATGGACTGTGGGTTCATTATGAGAATTGAAAAAAAAAGTGCCCTGTGTATTCATAGTTAAACATCTAACGGCTGTGTAAGGATGTAATTTTTTTTTATAATCTATGTGAAATGCATGATTGTCCTTTTATGATTAATAGTCCCATTCTTTTCTATTTTCAAATACGAATCCATGTTTCAGATTTTTTTTTTTTTTTTTTTTTTTTTTTTATGGAATATTTTGCTCTTTTCTCATTCGCTTGACTTGAAATTTAATACAATTATTTCTGAAATAAACGAAATTAACTGTATGTTTGACGTTTTATACAGTGTTTATAGCTCGAGTATAAAGATACACAGAATTGTATAATATATTATGGTTTAAGAAAGACATTACTATTAACTATATGTTAGCATTGTTTCATTGTGTTTAACTTGATAAAAATCACAGTGTTTTTCAGAATATATTTTCAATGTCTATTATAATTAATTTCTACTGCTACACAAAAGAATTCAGAGAGATTATGTATTAAGAGAAGTATCCAATGGATATGTACTTTCGGTAGTGTTACATTCATATTAGTTAGTTAGATGTAATGGTCATCGTCCCTGACTCCCACACGGCAGGGACATGTTCGAATCCCGGAAAAGGCATGAATGTTTGATCTTTTTTAGAGGCCGTCCATTTGGTGCTCCTTCACAAATGGCTATCAGTTCTTCTACCCCACGGTCAATGCTCAGTGGCAAGTGCCGCGTGATTAGAATATATATATATATATATATATATATATATATATATATATATATATATATATATATATATATATATATATATATACCCATAATAGTTGGAAAAAATCAAATATTTAAGGATGGTGTTGACGTTGAGGTGCGCTGTTGTATCCTTGTGTAGAAATATATCTCATCTTTAAACGAATTAATATCTATATATTTATAATATTTAATAAAAAGGATTAACTACTTGATAATTTCTAAATTAAATGACATGTTGAAGCTCCCTGGTCTTTTGATTCACTAGTATAAATTATTTTTTTTTTTTGAGTTTGGTCAATGAAAAAAAGGGAAAATTATTTATTATAATCCAAATAAAGTTTGCAAAATACTGAGTAAACAAAAATGTCTACAGGCTTAAGTAAATAAGGCAAAGAAAAAAAAAATTGAAAGGGTCTGCTAGCAAATTGTTATTATCTTAAATTATTCAATTAACGGAGAGTTAAATCTAGCTTTTGATAATATTGCAGTAAAATCGCAAGTATTTTTCGTTTAAAGAAACTGTCGTTTACCAAAAACGAAAAATAAAGGTAGAATTATGTAATAATAATTAATAAAATTTTCACAACTGTCTCATAATATACATACTACATATTACTTGAAATTATGTAAAATTTCTTTTTATTGCAAGAAGTCGCATTTTTAGTCAACGCTGAAATACAGTTTTTATTACAGGATTTTTCATGTTGGATATTCATTCATAATGTACAGTGTACACCATTAAAAAAATATCTCAACGTTTCACCAAAAAAATGCTGCTAAATAATCTTTTTAGCTGTAACGAACAATTTCCAGATAAGTTTCGTCATTACTCTGGTAAAATATAAGCTTTTATTTTTAACAGTCTATAGACAAATATAACGTTAAAAATATTGATTAATATAAGGTAAAGCTTGGAGAGTTTGCGCGAAATTCAACAAAACGTTATAAAAAATCCAAATTTTAATTTTTTCCTAAACTTTTGGTACATAGCTCTGAACTAATCCTTCTTCTATGCATTTTCATTACTATTTTGTTGTTATACTATGATTTAAAGCAACAGCTGTAATAAAACCAAGAGAGCTATTTATAATCTCCTTATAGAGTAGAAGAGATTGCGCAAATGTGTAGGAGAGATTACGCTTAATTGTAACTACAATTAAATTATTAACAATGATAATTGCACTTAAATGACATTGTTATAAGGTATTTGCAAACAAATATTTTTGTATCACATGTAGATATTTCAATTTAATAATAATAGTAATAATAATAATTATAAAACAGAAAATTAAAAATTAAAAATAAATAAATAAATAAAAATGAATTATTATTATTATTTTTTTTTTTTAAGAAAACGAATTAAAGAAAACCAAGACTAGATAATAAAATGTAACATATAGTTACTAGATAATATGTTTAACTTAAAATTAATTTAAGTTAATTTTCAGTTTGAATGGTTTCTTGCTTGTTGATCTAATCTGACGTTGTCTATAATCGTTGCCCTCGTTGTTATACATGATGCACCTTTCATGCAACCACCTGCCATAAGTAAAATTTATAAACGAGTAGATGGGAAATTGTTTAATTTAAAAATATTTTGTAATACTAAAATTCTACAAAAGTTCCTAGAAAGGTGTTTTGAAAACTTAAGCAAACATTTTGGAAAATGATACAAAATAACTACGTTTAATCATAGACTGTTCAAGCAATGAACATGCTAATTTATTTGGGCACTCTGCTATCGATATTGTAGAACTACCTGGAGTTTCAGAGCGCCCATTGTACTCCTTTCTATCGATATCCTACGTGCGCAATCTCTCCTAGCTTTACTATATAGGTAGAAAAAAAGACGATACACACACACACATGTATATATATATATACATATATATAAGTACAATAATTAAAGCCATTTTCCTTTCCCTACATGGGGGAGCTCCCCTGATGAAGGCCCTTATGCGTTTTGGGATTAATTTTTCCTCTGACTTTAATTATTTTGCTTATTTATTATAGTTTTATATTTCCTTTTGCTGCATTTCCGCAATGGTTTATAAAAACTCTGTTATATACTAAACTCTCTATATACTTAATAATTCAAGTTTTACTCCATCCTATATTTAAATTTTATCTTATATATACATATATGTATATAGGTAGATAGTTTAATATCATCAGACGCTATAGCAAATATAATGTATGAACAATCAAGTAAACATTTATAGGCTTTTAACTGAATTTATTTACTTAACATTAAATAGTTGTACACATGTACGCGTCATATACTGTATACACATTTGTAAAAATATTCATAAAAATTTTCGAAATATATTTATTTTTTGAATCAAAAGAATTGTTATTTCTAAATCTGAAAAGTAATGAAATTTTTTGATATATATCTAAAAATAATGTTACAAACATACCTGGCAACTTTCTAATTAATATTCTATAAAATTATAGGAACCCACCTATTTTTGCACATCACAGTATTTTTAGAGAAATTTTTTTTAAGTATAATTAAGATTAAATAAGAAAGAAAAAGACTAAAAAAAAAGACTGGTGTAACAAAATGGCTGGCCACTAACAATTTTACGGCATATTAATTAGTAAGATGATAGGTATAACAAGTATGGAAAATTTTTAGTAATCATTATTTTAGCTTTAAAATCTAGGGAAAATATATCATGATTAAGAAAGTAACAAACACTAGCAAATTTCAATTTATACGTATTTGACATTAAATAACAAATAAGTCTTGAAATGCTACCCGAAATCATTCTCGCGCTTCTTATCCAAACAACGGAGTCAAACAGCGGAGAGAAAACAATTTGATTTGAGATTCTAAAACAACATTTGCTGGGAGTGAAAAGTTTAAAATGAGATTGTTCGGGTGCACAATTTCTAAAATGGGAAATTTTGAATTTTATTTAGCTTCAAAGACCATTTTCGAAATTTTGAACAGCGGTTTAATGCCGATGCAAGTACTTTTGTCTTTGTGTAATTCCCATCATAAACAACTGTAAAGTATTGCTTAAAAGAGTCTCTTGAAAGAAGTTTCTGAGTTTTATGAAGGCATACCTCGGTATCAAGTAAACTTGATTACAAGTTTATTTCAAAAGAAATCGATTTCTTTAGAGAAAGATGTTGGAATAAGAAGCTGATTTGTTTCACAATATTTTTCACTTACAAAAATATCAAAAGTATCTATTAGATTTTAATGTACAAAGAAATGTTAAAAATATGTGTTATGTTTTTGGTTTTGAAATTCTTATTTAATCTTTTCTTTCTTATATAAAGCAAAAGAAATAATTGTAAAACTGATAGATAAACTCGATATTGATTCTCGTATAATTCCAAAATAGCTAACTGTATAATGTTACAAATTTATATAAAAAACTATTATAAAAAGTTAATTGTACATTTTCAATTCTGTTATTGATATGGCATGCTACTGTAGCGATATCAGAGGTTTGATAAGATTTTCTGTGACGGTCATATGCATGTATGTATGTCTGTATCTCGCATAATTGAAAAACGTTTGTATATAGAAGCTTAAAAATGTATAATTCTAATTGTTGTAACATCTAGTTTTGCCCCCTCTATTTTTGGCTACTATATAACAGGTTGTTTCAGAGATTTTTATCAAAACTTATATATTTTTTAACTATTATGTGACATTTAATGTTATAGATTTTAACAGAATCTTTTTGCCCCATGCAATAATGTTATTGAAAAATATAAAATTCATTTCACTTATTAGAACTTTTTGTTGCAGTGAAAACACATATAAAACAAAGGAGAACGCAATGGTGTATATTGGATTGAATGGGGTCTTGCCTTGGCGACGTTCTAGGCGACCAGATTTAACAAAAATAATAGTTTAGGTTTGCTAAAATCTTGAAGTACTTTTACGATTCGAATCGAAGTTAACTGGCATTTATTTATCTGTTTATGTATTTAGTATTATCGCTAAAGTGTATGATGGCTGTTTTTCACAATAAAGTGAAATCCACTGATTTCCGAACCTCGTATTTTTAACTGAGAGACTGCAAAAAGTTTTCCATTTATGTTGATGCACAAACTGAATGTGAACTATGCGGTGTGCATATCACATTTTTTTTTTTTTTTTTTTTTTTTTTTTTTTTTGTTTCATAAATAAAAGTTTTATCATATTTATTTTTCATTTATTTATTTATCTTAACTTTCGTCGAATAAAGAGCATTTATTGACTTGAACCTGCCTTTTTATTTACGAACCATTTATACACATGGAATTCTGAACATTATTTCAATAATATGTGCAGTTCTGTAGGTGTAAAAGAAATTGATTCGCTGTCCACATAATATATTTTATTTATAATCGAAACATTTGTTGTAAACAGATTATATTTAAGATATTATTAATCATTAAACATATTATATATGTATTAACTTCGTACCACAGAATTGAATATCAGCAACATTTAATTTTTAATTACTTTTAACATTATTTTTTCGGTTATATTTTATGTATAACATTAAATTTTAAAAGGAAACGATCCCAGATATTCAAATTTTTCGATTTCTTCAAAGCAATATCAGTAGACTTGTTTCAACACCACTTTCACTGTAGAATTATTTCTCTAATAATTAAAGAAAAAGAAGAAGAAATACACTTCAAATAAAGCAGTGTTGAAAAATAGATCGATACAAAAAATGCTCTGAAACAATATAAAATACTGGCACATATGAAAGCGTTTTGTTTTTTCTTCATACACACACAAAAAATTTAAAAAGTGTATATATATTTTTATATTTACATTTAAATGAATTGTTGAGCTTTTTACAACTTATATATAAATGTAAATATATATGTATATATATATATATATATATATATATATATATATATAATAAAAATGATCTATTAAGCATAGTAGAAGCCAAGCAACAGATACAAGATCACTGAATCACCAATGACCAATAAGATTTAAAAAAAAAAATTATCAGTGGATGAAATACACTAATGTAAAGAAACCAGATCTATTAATTAACAGCCTGCAAAACAAACGAATCAATAAAGTAACACAACAAAACTTAACTTAAAACCATAAACTTATCATAATTAATGGAAAAGCAACCCAAGAAACACAAGATAGGAAGGAAGGAGGCAGGCGGCAAGACTTGTGACTTGCCTGTGGGGTTAAACTAGTTTCACTACCGGCAACACTCACCCAGCCTGCCACGACCAGAACAGGAACCATATGGATATAAAGAAGCAAAATTTAAAAGCAGATGAACAACAATGAAACCACGAAGCAACAATGAAATTCACCGATTGATTACGTTGTGTTTAATAGTATAATTAGAATATTAAATATAGTTGACAACTCAAAAAGGAAGAAACTATGTATATTTACATTTAAATAAATTGTTGAGCTTTTTACAACTTATATATTACAAATTATATATTTATATTATATATATATATATATATATATATATATATATATATATATTTCTTTTTTATTTAAAAAATTTGACAGCATATCAAAACAAAATGTAGTTTACAAAAGTGTTGATTTGACAATAAACTTTTATTCGAGATAAGAGTCAAAATTCTGATAATTGTTTTCTTTATTCTGTTTTGTTATGATTTAGCAACAAACTCTAAGATATGGCTTTTTGCCAAGCAAAAAAATTTAAGAGTCTTAAAAGCGTTTATAGAGTATTTCTTTGTAAAATTGCCAGAAAGTTTAAGAATGATTTTTTTATTACTATAAAAGAATATTTTTCTTTTGATCAAGAATCAATGCTTGTTGCTAAAGATAAACAGTTGAGTTTAAAATTATAGAACTTGGTAAAAGAAGTATAAAACAATGTTTATCAAGCTTGGTTGATAAATGATCTATTTCAGAAAGCACAATGCGTTTCTTTCAGTTTTTTTTATACTTAAGAAAAAAATGCATGTTATAAAAGAATTATTCCTTTTTAGCAACTTATATATATAAATATATATATATTTATTTATTTAAAGATCTTTTATAGTATTATAGAAAATAAATATCTGAAATTCGCCTTTTTATGTTAAAAAATAAATAAATAAGTAAATAGAGAGAGAGAATCATTAGCAAACGAGTTCTAGTTTTTATTTTAGTTTTGTTAATTTCTTGAACAATAAAATCAGAATCCCAATATATTTTTCAAAAAAAATTGCAATGCGTTTTAAAATAACGAATTTTACATAGAATACTTTAATAAAAGCTAATAGATAGTAGTTTAAGACTGTATTTTTTCTGGCATAAAGCATAAAATATCTATATAATCAGTCGCTTTACGCGGTACTTAATAAAATTTATTAATATTGTAAGCAATATTCATTTAACTTTATAATATTTTTATAGATCATATGTTTTTATTTATTACAGAAAAATACATATTAAAAGGGTGTTATTTACAATAACCTGTTTTATCACAATAAAGTAATAATTTTTAATATTAGTATTTTCCTAAAACACGATTAAGAATTGGTCCAATAAAGAGCAATGGAAAATTATTCGATTTATAAACTTTTGTCGATTAAGGACTAGGTTTTGTAGAGTTTAAAAGCATATTGTCTCGTTTGTGAAAGCAATGTAGTATGGTTTAGGTTTAAATGTAGGCGTCCATTTATTAGGTAGACATTGATTCTTGTGGGAATAGGTTTATTTTCTCACTTTAGAAGTTAATGTTGGGATCAAAGCCGATTGACTGCACTAAGGTAGTAAACCTGGAGTGTCTTTCTAAGGAGTCCTGACCCTTATTTCCACAAGTTTTGTTGAAACTACGGAAACATCTAAACGGCTAGCCCAACGAGCGTGACCTGGGACCGAACCCGGCACCTCACGTCTACCAGCTTTGAGCGCAGAGCCGCTCGGCCTCTGGTGGGCCCCCTCACTTTAGAAATGATATTAAATGAAATAAATGTGTATGAATTTAACATCGCAATAGAGGTAGTTAGTGATCAATTGGCGACTGTCTAGAGGTAATCCGGAGACATACTATCACAAATTTAATTTTTCATGAAGGGGATCACTCCCTTACTTCAGTAAGCCCCAGAAGTATCATTTTTATTCAACATGGAGGACATACCTGCCACGACAGATTTTACATGCACCAGCCTCTTTTGAATTATATGACGGTATTTCATCAACCTGAGTATTGAGCCCGCAATCTTCCTAATACAAGTTCGATGCTCTAAACAGTGTTATCACAGCCCTCTTTAAAATTTAAAAGAAATATACGAAATTATATTTTCAATATATTACAAATGATTTATATATAACTTTTTTTGTGCATGGTATAGGACCGCGGAAGCCCAGTCTGAAGAGCGCCGGACTCGTAATCGGAAGATTGCGGGTTCGGCACAACAGTCGGCCAAAGACCGTCGTGTACACTAATGGTAGCTGGTACACGTAAAATCGGTCATGGCCGCAACGTCCTCCATGTTTTTATCAAACATTACACCTCTGGGGGGTCACCGAAGCGGGAGAGCCATCCCTTCCATGGAGGATCAAAATTGTGATGGCATGTCTGTGGAACACCTCTCGGGGTAAGTCACAGAACGTCACCAATTGCTCATTGCGTAGCACTAGGACGTAAAACCCAACCAACCAACCTATCTACATAGTATAATATTACGTAATTCGTTCATTTTATCGAAAATAAATGTAAAATAATAATTCATTTTCCTTTTCTGATATTTTTTTCACCCATAAGTTATGTTATGTAATAGTCTATACTGCATAGTGTTTTATATTATATTGAAGAAAACATTAATTACCTTTAAAAAGGTTGTTTTAAAAGTATTTATATTTGACAGATATCAGAGGAAAATTTGTATCGTTAAAAGGCTACAATAATGACAAAACTCCAAAAATTTACGTTCAGAGACGATTTAATTTATGATTTTCATTGCCGATAGCAATACCGAGTGACCCAAAAAATCACAGAAAAAATTTAAATATATTATTCAAAAAGAAGGACCCTAGCAGTATGTGGATTTCACTAAAATGCACAGAAAGACGTTTGACTTTTTTTAGGAAACAAAATGTTTATCAGCAATTTAATTTAAATTTCCTTCGTCCGATGGTTTATTAATTGTAAAAATACGTTTTTACAGTTGCACATTACTTAATTAGGACTATAAATGCTGAAAGTGACGGTTCTCATTAATTAGAATGACCATTAAATGTTGCGCATTGGTAATTCGTCTAAAAATAGCTTCACTATTTGCAATATGGCGTCATTTGGTCAGGTGGATCTGTTTAAAATGTAACAGGATACTGCGAATTTAGCGTGATAAGGTTGGAGAAAATTCAACTAAACTTTTTACTTTCTTCTATATGTAATATAGAGAAAGTATTGGATTCGCGAAAATTTTCGACCTCCGTTTTTTGACGGATCTACACGTTTTGGGATGTCCTGAACACGAATTGATAGTTTTTAAAAAATGTCTGTCTGTCTGTCTGTGTGTCTGTCTGTGGTTTCGTTTTTTCACCGTATCTCACGAACCAATGAATGAAATTCAACCAAACTCGGTATATAGTTGGACCCTGGCGGGGCATTGTGCTGATTACATTTGGGGATCAATAGCCCAGCAGGTGGCGCTGTGATCGCATTTTATGTAAATTTTTAACATGGCAGTATAGGGCAAATTTTTGTATTTTTCACCGTATCTCACGAACCAATGAATGAAATTCAACCAAACTTGGTATATAGTTGGAACCTGACGGGGCATGGTGCTGATTAGATTTGGGAATCAAAAGTCCAGCAGGTGGCGCTGTGATCGCAAAATTTCGTATTTTTCACCGTATCTCACGAACCGATGAATGAAATTGAACCAAACTTGGTGTATAGTTGGACCCTGACATGGAAAGTGTCTGATTAGATTTTGGGATCAATCGCCCAGCAGATGGCGCTGTGATCGCATTTTATGTAAACTTTTAACATGGCAGTATAGGACAAAATTTCATATAAATGTACATAATGAGCGTTATTTTAAAATTAATATGAATTTTTGATAATAGTAGTAGTTAACTACGAAAAAAAAATTGTGCATGTGGGGGCACCGGTTCCCCCCCCCCCCCGGGGGCGGTAAATTTTCTAGATGGGTATCTTTCGAAAGATCTCGTCAATACCTTTAAAACGAATGGTTGAACTATAAATATGTGACAATTCGAAACAAAGTTATCGATTTTTTTTCTTTTAACGAAAAAAATCGTATTTTTTTTTTTTTTAACGAAACTTAACCAAACTTGGTATTTAGTTGGTCCCCGACATAAACTGGTGCTGATTACATTTGGGGATCAATAGCTCAACAGGTGGCGCTGTGATCGCATTTTTTCTAAATTTTTAACATGGCAGTATAGGACAAAATTTTGTATAAAGGTACATAATGAGAGTTACTTTTTAACTTGTGATTGTAAAATTAATATGAGTTATTGATAATAGTAATAGTTAACTAGAAAAAAATTTCTGTGCATGTGGGGGCATCGCTTCCCCCCTGGGGGGAAGTACCCCCCCGGGGGGGTAAATTTTCAAGATGGGTATCTTTCGAAAGATCTCGTCAATACATTTAAAACGAATGGTTGAACTATAAATCTGTGATAATTTAAAACAAAGTTATCGATTTTTTTTACTTTTAACAAAAAAAAAAAAAAAAAAAAACTTAGAAAAAAAATCGTATTTTTTTTTCTTAATATTGTTACTGGTTGAATATGTATTGCTTTTAACAAAAAAAAAAAAAAAAAAAAAAACTTAGAAAAAATCGTTTTTTTTTTTTTTTTTTTTTTTTAAATATTGTTACTGATTGAATATGTATATAGGAAAATATAGAAGAAAGTCATGTGGCGGCCACAACATACTAGTTTCTTATATATATATATATATATCCCATGATTTTCTATACAATTTCGTGAAATCCGCATAAAGCTACAGTCAGTAGATTTTGAAATATATATATATATATATTGTGACATTTGGATTATTGGTACATAGAAAATGACTTACTGTGTATATATCTAATTATGAGATGTGGCAGTACAGCTACTGGAGAACATTCATACGTGTACTTAGCCACATTCTTACATGTACTTAGTAAAAAAATCGTATTTTTTGAGTTGTGCCACTAGTGCAACACATGAGCGATATGCATAAAGAATTAAAAAAAAATCATTAACATTCTATTTAACGATTTGCACAGATTAGTATTGCAATAAATTATATATTTTGATTAAATATAAATACTGCTAAGGATATAAGAAAAATATTCCAATGCTGTTTTTTAACTAATATATTATTTTGTACAAGAATATAAAACTAAGAAAAAGAATGCCTTACGCAGTGTTAAAAAATACAATAACAATATACAACAAATTGTATTTCATGTAATTACATTCGAGAAAATTATCTGCAACAGTTAAAAAAAATAGTAATAATTTAAAAAGATGAAAAATTAATATTATCTAATGCATTTGTAAAATCATTAATTATAATACAGATTATTTTTTTCTTAAATGACGGAGAAAATAGAGTTTTATGTCTAAGTATTTATCTTTATTTTGTATAAATTGTAAAACTTTCATTCATTTGTCATTTATATCGACAAAAAAATAATGTGGATGTCTGTTTATACAAACAAAAACCTACGGAAGTACATTTTTTAAGATAAATGGTTTATGTAAGGGTTTTATAATCGTTATAGTGTTCCTTATTTTTCTTATATTTTTTTTTCTTATTTTTATTTTTGATATGCATATGTATTTATTATATAATAACTTATGATAAATGTCGTCAGTAAGATGATAAATTGGAATATATATTGTAGCGAAGTATTTTATTTTAAAGAGTGTATGTTTACTTCATTGAGTAAGTTTAAATAAAAAATTGCTTAATGATTTCTTCTCATATTTAAGAAAAATAGAATAAGAAAATAAATAAGTTTATACGTTCTATATAGAAATATGTTTATGAGTTTGAGTATTTATTTTGTAAAACTTTATTTTGTTCACATTTGAAATATATGTTGAAAATACAATACAGATAAAAATGATAATAATAATAATAATTTATAATACATGTATTCACTTATAACGAAATATGGAACCGTATAAGGAATCTATAATAAAAAAAAAAAAAAAAAAAAAAAAAAAAACACATACATACAGATAGATAAATAGATTAATCATAGTCTATAAATTTTCAAAATTTTCAGATTCAAATAAATAATCAAAGTTCTCAAATTAAGCTGTATGATTACGTGTTTTTTACTATTTTATTTCTTAACAAAATTTAAATTCTGCTTCGTGAAATGTCAAGCGTCATACCTATATTCTGGAAAATAATTTATCAAAATGATGTTGGTCATAGTATTTACGTGAAAATGTGTATTTAATATCGAATATATATATTTTAAATCTCTGTTTAGATTTCGGGCCAACCAGCTGCTGAACGGTTCTGCGCTTAAAGCTAGTAGATGTGAGGTGCCGAATTCGATTCCAGACCCGGCTCGTCGCCCTAGTCATTAATAGTTACTCCGTGGTTTTCTCCGAAACTTGCGTAGATACGGGATAGGACTCCTTAGAAAGACCCCACACGTCGGGAAATTCTTCCTCCAGACCGAGAAGAAAACTCCCACTCAGGCCTAGGACCCTAGATTAGTCAATCGGCCTTACTCCCATATCATCATTATGTGTTTAGATTTCGCTGTACTTTTAAATAAGACTTAAAATAAACAAGTTCCAGTATTTTTTCTGGTGAAATTTTTAACCATGGTCGACTAAAGTAAATATAGAAAAAAAAATAATAATAAATAATCTGGTGTGTAATTTCCACGACTTTCTCTTACCCTGAAATTTAATACTATAAATACAGATGAGAGATTAAAGGGTAAGATAACAAGTACTTTTCTGTAAACGCATATTAAAAAAATCCAAATTAGTCTTTGGAATAGCTGTATTTGCAAATACAGCTGTGAGGGGAACTATCACACCCCTCCCCCTCCCCCCCCTCCTCCCGCGTTTCATTACTGTACATACATTTACATAGAATTCAAACCTGTTATTGAATTCGAAAGCTAAAGTTATTCAGAAAACATTCGCACACATCTTTCAAACTTATCAATCTTGATCAAACTTTTCTGATAACAAACGTATTAACTTCAAAACACTGCATTTGGATCGCCTGAAATTATTAGTTTTTAATTTACGATAATAGATACAGACAAAGATCAAACCTTAAAAACATGATTTAGGTATTCAATAAGCCTCAAAACGTCTAAATATATTAAAAAAAAAAAAAAAAAAAAAAATATTTAACCTAAAGAAATACATTATTTACGATATGAGTTTGAGCAATTAGTTTCAATTCCTGAGCAGCTTTCCTGGACATGGTAAAATAATTTAGCAAAGCGCTTCCACTATTAATAAAAAAGAATTTTGTGTTTTAAATATTAGCAGCCCTGTATATCTTCTAAAGGTTATGCACAGACTGCATGGTGCACATAAATATAATCCTATATTAATAACACGCGGCGCAATCTGAAATACACTTTAACCAATTTTCAAGTATTGTCGTACTATAAAATAGTCCTTTTGTATAGCCTAGTAAACGAACAGTGAATTATTTCCATACCATATTGTAGTACATGAAATATGTTTTTACGCATATAAAATATATATATTCGTTTCATTCGGTTTAGCGCAGTCTATAGATGTTAAACTCTACTTACCTGCAGTTTTCCCATAGACGCAATGTATATAAATACTCTTGGATGTCCCTGTACACGAACGATTTGCTTCATTTCAAAGCAATCCTTAGTGTAGCATCCTTATATTATACACATTTAGAATACCAAATTTGGACTTTCTGCTACTACTTGTTCTTCAGACATGCTGATAACATACAGACACACGCACACACACACAGACACATCGCTAAAAACAGTGGACCTCAAAACGTGTAAATATAAGAAAAACTTAATTTCGAAAATTTGTCTCAAAAACAATACTTTCTCTACCATATATATGGGTAAGAAAAAGTAAAAAATGGTAAAATTTGATGGATTTGTAAACAATTTTTATATTTTCACGAAAAGACAAAATAAAATTATATATTTATGCATGCTAAGCCTAGGTAATGAACGTTTTACAAATTATTGTGGAATTATTTTGAGGATTATAAATCTCTACATTATCCTAACATAAAAGACTTATATTCAGCAACTTTCAAGTAGAAAACTTTTGAAGAATCGAGACAAAGATAACTAAATCCTTTGAGCACGTATTATTTTCCCCGTTTGAAATAAAATTGTTTTAAGCTTGATTCTACGGTATATTCACAAAAGAATCTTATTAGAATAGCACAATTTAGAATAGCATTTCATGGTTATTGTTAATCTCGTTTTACCTCGTAAAATACAACAGATTGTTAACGAGGATTCTTTTGTTATGAGCGAATATTTAAAATAGTTAATCTATATTTTTAAAAATTCATTGCTGTAGTTTTTTTTTCCTTGTTGTTAAGTAAAATCGAATGTATTATTTTCAGTTTTACTAATAAAATTTTCGCTATTGCATTTATGCACGTGAATAAACTTCAAAATGGAACTTAATGTGGAAAAGTAATATTGACTTAGATTATATTTTATGGCAATAATATTAATACCAAAAAATATCTATAACAAAAGGGTGAAATTTTACCTATTTATTTATTTACTAATATTTTTGGTTTGAAATATTTTTATTCAAAATTTTTAATTAATTGGCATGTGAGATATATTTTGTACTAATATATCTTACATGATAAAAACATTTTTTTATTATTTAGATTATTTATAATATTAAAACAAAATACATATTTTTATTTAAAAAAATAATAATTTTTAATTATCTACAAAAATTAACTTTTAATAAAATTTAATGAAACTGGAAACAGGCGCAGTAAGTTGAGATTATTTATTTTGGCTCAAAGTATTTGTATAAAAAGGGTAAACTAATCGGCATGTACGGTGCATCTTTTTTATTATTTATATCATTTATGATATTGAAAAAGATAAGACACATCTTTATTGAAAAAAGAAAAAGAAGAAGAATTATGAATTTACGCAGGCCCTCGATGATTTTTTTTTTTTTTTTTTTTCAAGGTGAAGTATTTTCCTGGTGTATTTTTTGGTGCTGATTAAAGAAGAAATATTCAGAAATGTCCATCACGTACACTTTTTTACAAAATAATGGGATTTTTTGAAAGAGTAGTAAATTTAATACATTTAATTATAACGACACAAGTTTCTTTATAGAAATGTTTTGAATATATCTAATATCAAGATGGAAAACCTCAACTTGCTGTATAGCTACCGGTATATGTAATTTTTTAAAGTGAATATTTATTATTATTATTTTTTTTCTTTTTCCTGTCACGTTTTGCTGATTCTTTTGAAATATACATCTGTGACTAATTTATTGATTTTTATGGCTTCAAAATTCTGTACTGAATGTCCCGATAGCTTTTGCTATATATGCGGTGAAATTGTGGTAAAAAAGCTACAGCAAATAATCACTGATTTTGTTCGAAAAGTGTATCTTACTTTGGTGTAAAAATTGAACACCAAGACAAGTCATGGACACCGAATCGGGTATGTTCAAGCTGCGTAGAAGGGCTACGCATGTGGCTAAAACGTAAGTTGAAATCTTTTCGTTTTTGGTGTGCCTATAATATGGAAAGAAGCTGAAAATCACAGCGATTATTGTTACATCTGTTCGTGCAACATACATGGATATAATTTTAAAAACAGAGAAGAGATATTTTATCCGAACATGGATTCTGCAGTACGCCCTTCCTAGTATTCCAGTTCCTGTACCTCCAGAGCGTCTTGATGATGTGCGTTATTTTTCAAAAGCCGAATCAGCAAACAATTCTGGGGACGAGTTTCAAGTATACAGCTGCAAAAAGCCCTAAAAATTTTCACTATCAGAATTAAACGATTTGATCAGAGATCTCGCTCTCACAAATGATGCTGCGCAGTTGTGCAGCTGTTAGGATCTAGACTTAAGAAAAGAACTCGTCGTCTCCAGGAACTTCTTTTTATTGGTTCCGAAATCGAGAAAAAGTTTTGTGCCTTGCTTTTCTCAAGATGACGAATTTGTGTACTACTCTCATATTTATTGCTTGATGAAAAAGTTCAAAATTCTGCATCTGTCAAAAAATTGGAGACTTTTCATTGATTCTTTTAAAAGAAGCCTAAAAGCTACTCTTCTTCACAATGGCAATAAATACGCTTCTGTACCAGTTGCACATTTAAAACGAGATATATGAGAATTTAGCCTTGATTCTCACGAAGATTAATAACAGGGAATACAAATTAACCATGTGTTGTGATTTGAAAGTTCTTTGCATAACTCTTGGTCAACAAGGGCTACACAAAATACCCTTGTTTCCTTTGCGAATGGGACAGTACAGCAAGAGACGAGTACTGGACTAAGAAGATATGGCCAAGTAGAACGCTTAAAGTAGGAGAAAAAAACGTGCTTTGATAGATGCAAAAAATGTTCTTTTGCCGCGACATGAAACTAGGAATCATGAAAATTTTTTTTAAAAAGCTTTGCCAAAGCATGGTGATACTTTCAAGTATCTGCTTAGTAAATTTCCCCGGTTCTCAGTAGCAAAATTGAAAGAAGACGTTTTTATCGTTCCGACCATTCAAAAACTGATGACAGATGACATATTTGAAAACAAAATGGAAAATATTGAAAAAGCAGCTTAGGCATCCTCTAAAGACGTTGTAAAGAAGTTTTCTGGCAACGACAAAAATCCTGATTTCGAGAACATCGTAAGAACTATGCTAAAGAACTTCAAAGACATAGGATGCTCAATGAGATTAAAGCTCCGCTTTCTTATCTCCCATATCAATTATTTCCATGTAACTCTAGGCGATGTGAGTGAAGAATAAGGAGAGTAATTTCATCAGGATATTAAAGAAGTAGAAAGGAAATATCAGGCCCGATAGTATATCAACATGTCAGCAGATGTTGGATGCTGCAAAGAGAAGGCTCTGAAGTCGTGCACAAGAGAAAAAGCACTAAACGGAGCTGCAGAGTAAAATAAAAAAAAAAGACATTTAAAATTAAGTGTAAATAATTGTATATTTTAACGTATTTTACACATAAAGAGTTTCGATTCTTTCATAGCCTCAGGGTGAATTCTTCAGAATTCATCCTTACTTTGTGAAAATTTCTTACTTGATTGGGAAAAAAGACAAGCATTTCTGAATTCAGTGTGTCCGAAAGCATAAGGAACACCCAATGCGGTTCAGAAAAAAAAAAATAAATAAATAAAAGTATGATTTCGCAGGCCTGTGTTATCTGCTAAATTAACTTTCAATAAAGTTAAATAAAGTTGAAAACAGGCGCAGTATCTTGTGAACTGTTGCTACATAACCGAATTTATGGTAAGTTATTAAATAAAGATAGATACAAAAAGATAAGGTTAAAATAACTACTGAATTTATTTGAACTATGATAATATTTTGTAATATTAAATCATAAATAAAGTAATAAATATTTTTCTCTTATTTAAAACATAACTTTTTATCTCTTTTAAGTCTAATAAAATTATAATGAAATAAAAATCTTCAAACTCTGTTATATCCAAGTTTCTGATATACCAACAATTGTCACGGAAGTTACTGATAGCCACAAAATTTTCGATAACACATGTTACAGATGTTATTGATCTTTAAAGATATATTGCAAGTGTATCATATTTCCTTTTTTATGTTTTCTAAAAAATACAAAGTATGAAATTAAAGAATAAATTTTTAAACGTTTCTTTAAAAATACACATTATATTTGTAATGCAAATGTAATACAAATCACATTTTAGCATGGGTACAAAACAATAAATTTGTAATTTATAAAATCTTTTATTTTTATTTTTATATTTAAGGTTTAAATTTGTTAAGTATGTTAAAAAATAAAAATAGTTAAACGTATTGTATTTCCTATTTTTGTTTTAGCCCTAATAAGAAATATATTTTTATTAGTTAGAAAGCTTATATTTATTTATTTATTTATTAATAAAGTATAGTATGATATATGAAGAAAGTGACATAAGAGATATTCAGTTAAATAAGGTATCTATTCAGGTATTTAATTATGAAATTCAGATTTATCAGCTATATGAAACAATATTTAAAAATTTTCTTTAATTTATGTATATTTAATTTTATGTAATTAAATTTAATATATTAAACATTGTATTTCGAGATACTACATTTGAGATATTACGTTCGATCTATCATCAATATTCATATAAAAAAGTATGTTATAAAATGAATGAAATTTTTTTGGATCTTCTAAAAATATTTTTGAACGAAATATATATATACACATTATACATATACATACATATATATATATATATATATATATATATATATATGTGTGTGTGTGTGTGTGTGTGTGTGTGTATAAAATTAGTTGGTTGTGATAATGCTTGTCAAGTTGAACCCCGAGTTTTGTTAATAGTCTTCCTTTCAGATTTTTTTAAAATCAATTTAAGTAAAAGCTAATAACAAATATGCAACCATTTCTACTTTACTCCGAAGCGTTGTTAATCCAACCCCCTTTTTTTTTCATACTACCTTTTTTAAGAGTGATTTTCTACTTTTTAATGATGATTATTACAGTAAGAAATTATAGCTTGCCAGAAAAAAAGTTTTCGTATTAAATTAAACAACTGACACCGAAAGTTTATCCTGGACAACATTTATAGACCTTTTAAGAAGCTCCCCCTTTTTTTTTTTTTCAATGTTCCCGTAACGGAAATAGATATACTACCATTAGAAAAAAAAATAAAATTATACTTTTAAAAAATTATAGAACACGCTTTTATTGAAATGTGAACTAAAAAGTACAAAATATCTATCTTTATAGTATCAAAATGCAGGGTAAGAAAAAATTGTGTGAGTAAGAACACCATATTACAGGGTGATAATAAAATAATTTAGAATTAAACAAAGACCATTTTTTAAAAATCTCCCCTGACTGGGCTTCAACGTTAGACTTTTAACTTCGTAGCCCGGAGCTTTACCTCACAGCCACAGCGTTCATGTAGGGAAAGTCTTTTTTTACAATATGGATTTTTGGTTTGCTCCCAGAGCGGTTACAAACATACATACAAATATACATACTGGTGAAGCTAATAAAAGTGTGTTAAAAACCTACGCACTGTTTCGTTTAAAAAACGTGTTAAACATCTCTCTAAAAAAAATTTTAGTTCAATTAACAATCTTCTAACTCATATTATCACAGAGATTCCTGACTACCAGCTTTCGTCTTCTTCTAATAGAAAGCGTACCCGATATTCTCTTTTGTTAGACTCATTACATTACTTCTTTTAAATTTACACTGACTTTTTTATTAAGTTATTCTTTCAGTATTTATTTACTTTTACCCCTTGCTGTTGCAGTGTGGGACAGCATGCGGCGCAAAAGGCTCGGATTCTAGTAGAAGTCCTTTCCAGTGCCTAATGGTTCGACCATGACCGAAGTGACCGAGCAGTGTATGTGTGTGACCCCTACTTTGCAACATCATTTTCAAATATCCAAAATATTTTTAAAAATATATATTGTAAAAAAAAAAAAAAAAAAAAAAAGAAAAAACGGTCGCTGTAAAGTGCCTGCACGAGTACTAGAAATGCTATCAATGTCAGCACCAGTTCCCAGTTGACAAGATTTATATAATTGTAAAAA
The DNA here is from genome assembly GCA_963930645.1 of Salticus scenicus. NCBI lineage: Eukaryota > Metazoa > Arthropoda > Arachnida > Araneae > Salticidae > Salticus > Salticus scenicus. The sequence goes on along the minus strand of OZ005656.1, from coordinate 159,946,074 downwards.
CTAATATATCAGTTTTAAAATTTATATAATTGTTGTCCAAGGTAAATTTCCGGTGTCACATTGTTCATTCCAGTACGACAGAACTTTACCGCCAAACCCAATAACTCTACAATAAAGGTGATGTAAAATAAAGGGGGTACTGACAATGTTACAGAATGAATTAAAAATGTTGTTATTTATACTAACATCCTTTAGAAAGACCTGGTACGGAGGACATTTGTCCAGAGGCTTGTACACTTACGCAGCCACAGGGTTGCCAAATTTAGGGACTTCTTTATTCAGTACCCACCACTAAATTTTAACAGTAATGTCACCTAATCACTTCTAAGGTTATTCGTTCGTTATATATATATATCAAATATCATTCCTCAAAATTATTGGTATAGTTGAATAAAATAATCCCTAAATTTCGTAACACTGTGCAGCCAACTATCTTTCAGGTTTCTCATTACCTCTTATAATTTGCCTGTCTCTGGTTACCAAATCCCATATAGCTTTATGTGGATTTTTTTTTTTTTTTTTTTTTTTTTTTTTATAGAATTACTCATTATCTAATTAAGTTCCGTTTTCATATTTGGAAATTCCACAGCTTAAATCCACAATTGCTTTCAAAAAATTCATTGTACTATGATTATACAAGTTAAATTTTCTGTGTTTTTTTTTTATTTTTATTTATTCCTGTTTTTATAAAACTGTAATACAAAAATTATACAGAATTATTATACAATATACTACTTTTTTTTTCTTTTGATTTTGTTAGTTTACATAGTATTATCAGTGCTTCTGAAATGAAAATGTGAAGGCGAATCTAGTATTCTTTTTGATTTTCAAATTAACCTTAATCAACATATCTCATTAAATAAACTTTATTTGAATATTTTGTACTAAATTTTAAATACTGTAATATTAAAAAAAGAAAAAAATAATGACAGCCAAAAATGGAAAAATGTTTTGGTGAAATGTTGAAATTTAATTTTAACAGTGTGCAGTCTAAAAAGCGTAAAATTACAGTGCAAGTGCAAGAGTGTTTATATTCCGGTTTTTTTATTTTATTTTCCACCAAAAATTACTAAATATAATTTTGGTTACAGTTAATGGCTAAACTTTACGAGAAAACTATGAGTAATATCACTGTTAACACTTTCACGACCGCATACTTTTGTCTTTTCACAGTAAGGTCCGCCTGTGTGCGTTATTCTCACCAGTTAAAATATTTCAGAACAAAATTTTGCGTATTCAAATTTATATTACAAATGGATATACATTATAGTTGTATTCTTTCTAATCAAAGCCTTTATATCCATAGTATATTGATAACACAAATGTGAGTATTGGGTATATTTTTAAGAAATAAATAACATACAGATTGCGAAAGAAACGCCCACTGGTGGAGTAAGATGTTTTCAAATGACGTGATTCTACGTCAGCGGTCGCGAAAGTGTTAAAAAATTCTGGTTGTGAATTCCGGGTTCACAAACACCCCTGCAAGTACATTAAATATTCCGTCATAATTATAAATATTTATATTCTTTTTAAGCATAAATATTTATAATGCAAATTAACTGCTTCCTGGTAAATGTACGATGTATGTGTTGTTCGTCCGCACAAGTTCACCGTTCGGACACCACCGTCAGCATTCTTTTTTTTTCTGTGTGATATATCTGCTATAAAGCATTTTCTGGTGCCTGTTCCATAAATTAGATTTATAGTACATGTACTAGGAACACTTGCACCAGAACAAGCACATAGTTTGGAATCGGGCTTTTAAAAATGCATATTCATATATTATCAGCAATTTTCCTAAAAAGTGGGACAATGACAACATTTTAACCGTTTTATTATATTTTCAGATTTCTTGTAAACGGAGATTTCTTTTAAAAGATCGTGATCAAAATCTTACTTGTTTCAATTTTTGAATCGATCAATATAAATTAAATAAATAAATAAAAATGCATATTAATAAAGTGTTCGTGATCAAAACAATAAAGATAGTTTTATGACTCATCAACTAAAGTAATTGGAAATGCAGTATGCTATACATTTCTTAGAAACTTTTTTCGCAATCCTTAACGATTTTTCAAAATATATTATGAACATTCTGTTTATATCGATTGTTTTGAACAAAAAATGTTTTATAAAAACTTTCAAATTTATAAAGTGCAATTTATAAAGTGTAATTTATAAAGTGTAAAGTACTTTATGTAACACATAAAGTAAAATTGTTGTAACTGCTTTATGTTACACATTTCTTAGAAAATTTTGACACTGATCATAACATTTTTTTTTTTTCTTTTTTCGTTTATTTATTTATTTATTTTTTTAGATATTATAAAAATACTTAATTTATATCGATTGTTTCAAACAAAAACTTTTCATAAAACTTTCAAATTTATATACACCCCATTAACGGAAATTATTGTAGTTGCAGTACGCTACACACTTTTTTTTAAACTTATGACACAGCTCTTAACGATTTTTTTTTTGTAATATATTATAAACATTTAGTTTATATCGAATGTTTCAAACAAAACATTTTACACAAAACTTTCAAATGTACAGAGTAATGTATCACACATCAACTAAAATTATTGAAATCACAGTGTGTTACACACTTTTCTGTTTGTTTGTAACTCTACCTACGTTGTAAATTTTAAAAACGTGTACAACCTATAATTTCACAAAATCATGCCCAGCATTCGTATTATTACAATTAGTGCTAAATGCATGATTAGAAATTCGTATATTACTGTGTATATCTTTTTATGTAATCATCTGCGTAAAAAAAAAAAAAAAAAAAAGAGTTTGTAAAAGAATTCAAAATTTAAAAGCCACGCCCACATTTGTTAAAAAATACTCCAAAACATCCTGTTCTTAGAGGGTTAAGATGACATTGGTAGACATGAGTTCCTGTGCAAATTTGAATCCTTATGATGCGCCCTATCTCCACTTAAAGTTTGTTGCTGTAATTTTGAGACACCCTGTATATATATGTATATATATAACTAACATATTTTTCTATCATAAATATATGACAGTGTTATTTAATAAAATTCTAATGTTTCTAACAATAAATGTAATCTGTATAAAGAAAAAGGGTTTGAAAAAATATGTAAAACGTTTTATAGTAAAGGTTATGCCAATTTGTCTAATATTTGATAAATTATTTATTTATTTATTTATTTATTTATTTTTGTATGTATATATATTAATTTGACTTACGTAATTAAATTAAATTTATAGGGAATGTGTCATTTGCGTTTTGACAATATTATTTATATTACTCATAAAAATAATATTTTTTTAAAAAAAAACCTCTTCAAGTTGTTTTTTTTTTGTTTTTTTTCCCGAAATAATACACAATATTCCAGTTCCTAAAAACACAATAGTTTGAGAAAGAGGTTTAATATTCTACCTCCATCAAATACAGGTATATGATCCATCAACAACTGTTACTGACAATATCGTGAATCACAGAATTTTCTCAAACATATGTTATTGATGTTATTGATCTTTCATGACGTATTGCAACCACATTCCATTTATTGTCTGATGTTTGTAAGACAAATTGTTCTGTAAAATAATTTTCTTAGTAATACATTTTATCAAAGGTATGTATGGTACACTGTGTGCTATTAAAAACAATGTAGATTTTGTATTAAAAAAAATAACTATCATATGAAAAAATATACATAATCATACTTGCCAACATGCTCATTAATATTCCGTAGTCTCGCTAGTCCCGCCCTTTTTTTCACACCAGAAAGTTTTTAGAGTAATATTCTGCAAATGTAATTACGATTAAATAAGAAAGAAAATGCTACAAAAATATACTGGTGTGAAAAAGAAGGCGGGGTTATCAATACTACGGAATATTAATTAGGATGTTGGCAAGTATGACATAATACATAATATTTCGTAAAATTTAAATTAAATGAATGATATTATGATATAGATATCATTCAAGAAATTACCTTTAATTTTGAAGTCATTTTAAGTTGATATTTTAGTAAATATATTTAAAATAAACAGTAAAAAAAATATTTATATATATTTAAATTTTTAACTAAATCTATCAAAAGAATGATAAAAATTAACGGCATAATTTTATATTTAGAAAAATATGTAATTGGCAATGGATGAAATATTATTTGAATTTTCAAAAGGATTGAATTTAGATTTTATTTAAATATTTTCTTACATAAACGTTTCGAAAAATATGTCTTTTCGATATTACACATACAAGTTAAGTACTTAACCAATTATGATAAAGAAAATTATTTGCCTGATTATCATCCAGTAAATTATTTCTACTTTTTAATATAAAAGTGCGAATTTTGTTTTGAATCACATAACGTTTTCATCAATTATCGTTAATTTAAAAATTCTAAGAGATTTTAAAGGAGTATAATTTAATCATTAAGAAAGTATTGCAGAAATATATGATAAAAATTACTAGTATTGAAAAATATTTATAATATTATTCAGTAAATAGCTTAAATGAAAAGTAATTTAAATAAAAACATATAAATGTGAAATTAAAAACGCAAATTATAATTTAAATTATATAATCTAAAATGATTTTGTAGATTATTTCAAAGACTCGGTATTAAAACCTTCTTTATTCACCATGTAGAAAAAAAAAACATGCATTGAAAATGGAGGAATACAAGTGATTAAGTTGTGCCTGAAACATACGGAGGTGCCAAGTTACTACTAACAAAAAATCAATTTCATACCACAATAAAAAAAGCAAAACGTCTCCCATTAAATTGCAGATAAATATTACAAAAGAATAAATTAACAAATTTCTGGTACTAAGATTACGGACAACCCGTAATAACTTTGTAACTCTGAACATAGCCAGGACATTTTATAAAACTTTTTTAGTGTATTACAGCTCTACGTTTCGTTAAAAAACAATTATAAAAAATGCACTACATTTACATTCTAGAGATTATGTATAGAACCCCCTTGTCCACTTTTGAAATTTCGTGCCAAACTAGTGTATATGTATATATATTTTTTCGTCAAATATTTTATTTCCTAGAATGTCAGTTTCACCACGCATTTAAAATATAAATATATAAATAATTTATAAAATACATCAAAACATTGATGCATAATTAACAATAGTTAAGTAAACTATCTACTTTCAGTGCGTTAGACTAGATTATTTTACAGAAATAATAATTTACTTTAAAAAAAGGCATTTGTTCTTTTCCAAGCACCATATGAAACCCATCCGTACGATAGGAATATTACATATATATATATATATATATATATATATATATATATACAGTCGAACCTCGTTAACGTGAACACGCTTAACGTGAATAGCTTTTAACAGGAGCTGTTTCCACAATCCCCGTCAAAACGAAGATTAGTTTAGTTATATGAAGGTCAGTTACAGATAGCATGAACTACTGATAACATTAACAACATTTTTCCCCCTTGAGATTCCCGTTAACGAGGTTCCGTTAATATATACATATATATATATATGAAAAAATTAGCGTAAATAACCTTAAAATTGCAATAATAAAAATTTTAATCAAAAATAGTTGAATAAAAAAGTACAAGAATATATTTTCAAAAATATCATCAACTTCGTTATAATTATTTAACATTATTCAAGAGGGTCCCATACTAAATTTGCACTTGTCCAAGAAATATGTATAAAACAAATATATATTATTTATGTGTGCTCATTTTTTTTTTTCCCATAAATTTATCTTGTGCAAAGATAAGATCTGAAAAGAATAACGGATGTAAATGCATATAAACATTTCCAGGATTCCTTAAACACTTAAAAAATGGCTAAATGTCAGATTTTAAAATTGAACACATTTTAACTATTGTCATTGAGACTAAAGAGATTAGTCATTTAGATCAATACAGGAATCATCAACAGAGGAAGAGATGGACTGGAAATAAACCTCGTTACTAATATTCCTCTCGAGGTTTCATGTTATTTTATCAAAGAACATAATGACATGAATAAACTATTTTCACCAGCATCTCTAAAATTAATGCTCTGAATCATTCAGGTTACATTATAATATAAAATTTCAATCTGTAATACTAGCATTTTTCAATATTATCGAAAATATACAAGAAATAAATATAGAAATGGATCAACTTGGTTAGTATTCGAAAATACTTCTTGTAATCAGAAAATTATGTACTTTTTCATATAATATAAAAACCAAATAAAAACGTTCATAAAAAGGAATTTGTTTAGAAGATCGTTATTAAAAATGTCTATAAAAAATTACGATACAAAAATATTTTTTTTAATCAAATATGAAATAATTATCAGAGAATATTTATAATTTTTACCGAAATTTACCTTTTGAAAAGATGAAATCGGAAAAGAGTAAATCCTTTAAAAGCATATAAGATTATTTAAACACTTGCAAAATGGTTAAATTCGAAATTTCATAGTAGATTACGTTTTAGCTATAGCCATTTCTATCATAGAACTTAGTTATTTTCGATCAGTACAAAAATTATCAAGAGTAAAAAAAAGATGAACTGTAAATAAATTTAGTCACTAATAACTCAGTCGAGGTTTTCTGTCATTTTTTCCATAGAGAGTAAGGACATAAATAAATATTTTTGTAAAGTTCTGTAAAAACATATAAGAATACTTAAATACTTGCAAAATGGCTAAATTTTAAATTCCATAGAAGAATACGATTTAGCTATAGCCATTTCTATCATAGAGCTTAGTTATTTTCGATTAATAAAAGAGTCATAAAGAGTAAAAAAAGATGGACTGTAAATAAATCTAGTCACTAATGACCCATTCGATTTTTATGTCATTTTTCCAAGGAGAGTAAGGACATAAATAAATATTTTTGTAGAGTTCTGTAAAAGCATATAAGATTACTTAAACGCTTGCAAAGTGACTAAATTCGAAATTTCATAGTAGAATATGTTTTAGCTATAGCCATTTCTATCATAGAGCTTAGTTATTTTCGATCAATACAAAAATTATCAAGGGTAAAAAAAGATGGACTGTAAATAAATTTAGTCACTAATAACACACTCGAGGTATTCTGTCATTTTTCTAAAGAGAGTAAGGACATAAATAAATATTTTTGTAAAGTTCTGTTAAAGCATATAAGAATACTTAAACACTTGCAAAACGGCTAAATTCAAAATTTCATAGTAGAATACGTTTTAGCTATAGTAATTTCTATCACAGAGCTTAGTTATTTTCGATCAATACAAGAATTATCAAGAGTTGGGTGGACTGTAAATAAATCTCGTCGCTAATAACCCACTCGAGCTTTACTGTCATTTTCCCTAAGTGAGTTAGGACATAAATAAATATTTCCGTAGAGTTCTGTAAAAGCATATAAGATTACTTAAACGCTTGCAAAGTGACTAAATTCGAAATTTCATAGTAGAATATGTTTTAGCTATAGCCATTTCTATCATAGAGCTTAGTTATTTTCGATCAATACAAGAATTATCAAAGGTAAAAAAAAAGATGGACTGTAAATAAATTTAGTCACTAATAACCCACTCGAGGTTTTCTGTCATTTTTCTAAAGAGAGTAAGGACATAAATAAATATTTTTGTAAAGTTCTGTTAAAGCATATAAGAATACTTAAACACTTGCAAAATGACTAAATTCAAAATTTCATAGTAGAATACGTTTTAGCTATAGTATCTTCTATCATGGAGCTTAGTTATTTTCATTCAATACAAGAATTATCAAGAGTTGGGTGGACTGTAAATAAATCTCGTCGCTAATAACCCACTCGAGCTTTACTGTCATTTTCCCTAAGTGAGTTAGGACATAAATAAATATTTCTGTAGAGTTCTGTAAAAGCATATAAGATTACTTAAACGCTTGCAAAGTGACTAAATTCGAAATTTCATAGTAGAATATGTTTTAGCTATAGCCATTTCTATCATAGAGCTTAGTTATTTTCGATCAATACAAGAATTATCAAAGGTAAAAAAAAAAGATGGACTGTAAATAAATTTAGTCACTAATAACCCACTCGAGGTTTTCTGTCATTTTTCTAAAGAGAGTAAGGACATAAATAAATATTTTTGTAAAGTTCTGTTAAAGCATATAAGAATACTTAAACACTTGCAAAATGACTAAATTCAAAATTTCATAGTAGAATACGTTTTAGCTATAGTATCTTCTATCATGGAGCTTAGTTATTTTCGGTCAATACAAGAATTATCAAGAGTTGGGTGGACTGTAAATAAATCTCGTCGCTAATAACCCACTCGAGCTTTACTGTCATTTTTCCTAAGTGAGTTAGGACATAAATAAATATTTTTATAAAATTCTGTAAAAGCATATAAGCTTACTTAAACACTTGCAAAATGACTAAATTCGAATTTTCATAGTAGAATACGTTTTAGTTATAGCCATTTCTATCATAAAGTTTAGTTATTTTTGATCAATTCAAGAATTATCAAGAGTAGTAAAAGATGAACTGTAAATAAATCTAGTCACTAATAACCCATTCGAGGTTTTCTGTCATTTTTCCAAAGACAGTAAGGACATAAATAAATATTTTCACAGCATCTCGTAAATGATTATTCTGTGTCATACGGGTTAAAAATCTGAAATTTTACTCTGTGTTCATTTTCGAAAAGTTATAGTAAGTATGCAAGAAATAAATAAAGAAATAAAACATCGTGGTTATTATTTGAAAGTATTTTGTGTAATGTAAAACATATCTTTCCTTCTTCTTTTTTTTTTTTTTTTTTTTTTTACTATACAAAAATAAATATAAAATATCATAAAAAATAAAAGTTTTTACAAATTCGTTATTACTATATTTTAAATTTCTGTTAAAGATTTTTATAAAAATGTAACAAATTTGCGTAAAAAAAAAAAAAAAAAAAAAAAAAAAAAACATATATTTTAGACAAATATGAAATATTTAGGGTTTTACATTTATTGTTTTAACAGAAATTTTCCTCTGCAATATGTATATATATAAATAACAAATATATATCTTCAATACTATTTAAATACTTCCAAAATGGCTAAGTTGAATATTTTACAATAGAACACATATTCAACATATATATTGTGATTGGGGCCAAAATTCATATATTGTGATTTCATATATTGTAATTGGGGCCAAAAAGCTTAGCTATTTCGATCTATACAAGAACCATTAAGCGGGGACTGGAAATAAATCTAGTTATTAACATAAGTGTCAATTTTTTCGATTTTTTAAAACCAATATCTTTTTGCCAAAAAATATTATCATATTCAAAGCGACTAAAAACATATAAAACATTTCGATTAAAATTTTCTGGTAGCCACAAAAAAAAAGTACAACTTGGCAACTATGTTATTAATTATCTTCTGGAAGTTTCTATCATTTCTCCAAAGACCGTAATGACGTAACTAAACCATTTTTACTGGCAGCTGGAAAACTAATGTTCTGAATCATTCTGGTTGATATCATAAAAACTAAATTTTCCGATATTACAGAAAATACGCAAGGAATAAGCAAAAAAATGAATTATATTGGTTTTATAAGACACTATTTCTTAAAATCAAAAATTCATTGTTTCCCAATACTTGGAAAAAAAAAAAAAAAAAAAAAAAAAAGGTCATACTTTTTTTAGAAAAGCATTATTACGACATCTTACAAATTTGTTAAAAGTCTTTATTAAGAAAATAAAACACAAATTACTCTCAAAAAATGTTTTTTAAAAACAAATATTTTATATTTATGTTTGCCCATTTACTATTTTTGAAGATATTTATCTACTGAAAAGATAAGATTTGAAAAGAATAAGAAATGTAAATAGCATACAAATATGTTCCAGATTACTTAGACACTTGCAAAATGGCTAAATGCCAAATTTTATATTAGAAAACATTTTAGCTATTGTCATTGGTACCAAAGAGCTTAGTAATTTCGATCAATACAAGAATCATAAAGAGTAGGATAGATGGACTGGAAATAAATCTAGTTGCTAATAATCCTCTCGGGGTTTTCTGTCACTTTTCCAAAGAGCGTAATGACATAAATAAACCATTTTCACCAGCATCTTGAAAATGAATGTTTTGAGTCATTCAGGTTGATATCTTGAAATCTAAAGTTTTACTCCGTGATTCTAGCATTTTCTAATATTATATAAAGTACGTAAGAAATAAATAAACAAGGGAATCATTTTGGTTATTGTTTTAAAATATCAATGTAATCAAATCATACCTTTTTCTTTTATTATATAAAAAATAACTGAACGAAGATGAAAGATGATCTATGTCTTAACAAATTACGGTTATGAAATAATTGGATCATTTTTCATTATTCTATAGCATTTGGTAACATATGGATTAATGATAATTTTTAAAGTACTAATGTAGGCTTTAAGAACGACCGACTACATAAGGATCCAAAACCTAGCTTGAGTGTCTGTCCTACGTAGGTCTCTTTCTAAGATGTCTTGGCCCCCGCCAACGCGAGTTTCACAGAAAACTACGGAAAACTCTGAAAAGTTACCTCAATGAGCGCAACCTGGGTTTTAATCCGATACTTCCCGTCTACAAGTTTCGGATATTGTGAATTGGGATTTTATACGTGCTGAAATTTTAATATGCTACATAAATTCATAGCTGTCAAAATAATCCAGAGGATTTTAGTACCGCCCCGTTTTCCCCACTGCTTAATTTTTAGAGAAATTCTCTTCATCATAATATTAATATTAATAACAACAGCAACAGCAACAATAATAATTATAACGCTATTAAACTAGAAAGTCGTTATACTTTAACTTCTAAAATAATATGACAAAAATTACCAAAGTAATACATCTAATTAATACGACATTTTTAATTTGTCACAAACAAATATCAAAGTAAAATATTTAAGTATTACTGTTAACATAGTTACTTATAGAAATATTTTTTGGTCCCTTATAGGGCCCCTCTGAAATTCTGGGAACTTCGTGCGTCGTGTGCCATATATTGGAGTCAGTGCCCATGTGCGATAACCAAAATCTGAAAAATAATACAATTCCCAAAGGATAAGAAATAGAGAATTTGTGATTACGTGAGATTTATTCAGAACCCCGACCTGATGTTGTGGGCTACCGTCATGTATACGACAATTCGCGAAATGACGAAAAATATCCAATCACATGAATAAAATTTGTAAATACACGTCCTTTTGATATTATAAAAACATATAACTGTATCTCACTTAATTATATGAGTATATATATCAGTATCTATATAGTATTTCACTTTCTTTATATCTATATTAGTATCTACATTCACCTAATAAAATATAAATATACATTCTTTTGCTATCATAAAAAATTGCTGTATGATTTCTCATATCTCATAAAATAAATAATAATACATAAAGGTTTATAAATATTGTGCTTACGATTATTGCAGGCAAATCAGCTGGAAACTTGTGTATTTTAAATTGTCTATGTTATATATAATTATACATTTTATTGACAGCGTATATTATATACATATATATAATTAAGTATTCTGCTTAGTTGTAAAAATTTATTTCAACCACTTAATAAAATTAAAATGATTCAGAAAGGTATTTTGATAAAATCATTTGAAATGGCAATATTTTATTTATAACAAAATGTATAACTTTTACATCTAAAGTGAAACCATCTGGATATTTATTTTATATTTAAACATAGTCAATAATTTCACCTCAATTATATTCTCAGTAAAAATGCTAAAAAGTATAAGCAAAGCACTTTAAAAGCATCGAGTCATTTAATTTAAGAAATAGCATGGAAGACTTCAGTAATTGTTTTAAATGACAGGTATAATATCGTTTCAACGATAATACTTTAATGATTTAGAAAATAAAATATTAATATGACAGTAGTATATGAGCAGTGACAGTTTCTCATAGTTGAAGGCTTAATTACACGTCTAATTTATATTTACTAGAAACTGCTATTACGGTCTAGAGCTTTCATTTATTCTTATGTCACATCGCGTATATCACTGCAAAATAACTGTAGTTAGGCTGAAAAATCCACCGTATAAAAATTGAGCTTCACATTCGTGTAATTTAAGAACATTTTATTTTATTTTATTTTATTTTATTTATTTATTTATTTGTGTGTGTGTGTGTGTGTGTGTGTGTGTGTGTTTACGTTAAATTAAAGAACTTCTTTTAAAACATTTTAAAATATCGCAATGACGACTTCAGTAATTTTGTTTTAAATGCAGGAACATAAAATATGACCTCCATTTTCTCTCACCACCCACTTTTTTTCCCTTCGAACGCTACTTTCACACTATTTTTATCACTATTCGGTAATTTTATGGTCATGAATTTGGTTTGGAGGGGCACTGGTCGAATTATTTTAACCGTTAAATATCTTCTGTAGGGCTACAGACGTAAGACGTTCTAAAACGCGAATATTTGTATCAACGTGGGGGTTGAGGATTTAGGAGACTTTACCTCTGAAATTAACAATTACATTATTATATTTTATTACATTAATCTATTTTTATTAGTATTTCTTATACGTTATTTATTTTTGTTTTCAATTTAAGCGTTAAAATAATCTTTTTCTACACTCCGATTTAAATTCGTGGACATAAAATTACCGAACATCGATAAAAATGGGGGGGGGGGGGGAGAGGTTGAGCATCCCAAGAAAAAGGTGGTTGAAAGGAGGAGATGTGGGTCATATTCAAACAGCAGAAATAGTATGAGTACTTTTTTTTTTTTTTCAGAGAATTGTAATTAGGGATATCGTAAGTAATGCGTGTTTATGATTTATTAATAAAAATGTTGTTATAAGATTTTTAAACTTTATTTTTGTAAATACACATTATAATCCTTAAGTTTAAAATAAATGATACAGTTTCAAATTTTAAATGAATGTAGTAATTAACACATTTTTTTACACCCTATATTATCAGTTAAACCGGAATTAACAGTTATAACCATTTTGTGGTTATTCAAATTTGCTTTATTATTATTATTATTATTGCTACTGTTGTTGTTGTTGTACAATTATTTTAAGAGAAAACTGCAGTTACACTTGATTGTAATAACTGACGCTGAAAATGAAATTCCTGCCTGTAATTCATTCAATATTTTTTTTTTCGAATGCGACACTTTCAACGCTAATCTCGGTTTCCAGAATAAAAACGGAATTGCTATATTTAGTTTTCTTTTTTGGGGATAAGTATAGCTGTACAGTAATCAAGTAATGTTTCACTAATAAAATGAGGAGCTTTAACTGATTGGATTTGGCATTGGGGCTATCTTTAATCGTCCTCAGGGATAGTCGAAGCAATGTGTCAATTAAGCATTGGACAGGGAATGTAGAGACATCATTAACCAACAAACCTGTTTAATTAAAGAAAGTAAGATTGCTATTGAAAAAGGAAATAAATTAATTGAAAGAAGGATACTTATGTCCGATGTTCTTAACTCAATTGACAGAACTTTTAAAAACACGTTAAACCGATTACTTAGAAAATTGGTTGTTAATTTTGGGTTTAAAAATGTGTTAAATTTATATGATTTCAGAATAATATAATATGTGTTTATTTATTTAATTAATTATTTTCTACAGCCATCATTAGGGATACTCTGAGCATAGTTACCAATATTTTATTTTATTTTATTTTATTTTATTTATTTTATTTATTTATTATTTTATTTATTTATTTATTTATTTATTTTATTTTATTTTTATTTATTTATTTATTTATTTATTTTTTTTTTTTTTTGGGGGGGGGGGCATTTTTCGCCTTACTCTTTTTTCGCACCACTTTATTTTTAGAATATTTTCCTCCAATATATAAGTACGATAAAAGAAGAAAAATTTATTCTTAAAAAAATTGTGGTATGGAATAAAGGCGAGGATAAAAATGCTCTGGAATAAATTAAAATGTTGGCAACCCTGCTCTGAGGAATATATATGAAATAAGTCTAAAAGTATTCAGATAAAAGGAAAACGGTGAAAATAATTGTATATATTTAGAAAATTATATACAGTAGTTGAAGGGTAGATACAGTGTATGAAAAAATATTATTATTCTGCGCCATGAAAATTCGTACCATGAAAATTTGCAGAATCATGTAATCACAAACTCTTTATAATCTAGAAATCTATAGTTCTAGTGATCACGTGTTCAATTTCAGTCATAAAATTTGCACCAGTTGGGAGAGCTTATTAACTTTATTTAGCGATTAAACACACAATAAAAAACTATTTGCAGTATACTTTGAAGAATTCACAATTATAACTTAATTCAGTATATTTCAGGATAACATTGTTTCTCCATAAAAGGAGCCAAGCATCAAGATATGTAAATAATAACTTTTCATGTTCAAGAGAAAAAGATGCTTCCTGTTTAAGACAGGCCGCGAAAACTAAACTAGAAAAAAAGTAACATTCTCAAAAAGAGAAAAAAGCACCTCTCATTTGGCAAAGAGCCAACTACTCGTCGGGGGGCTGGCGAAACGAAACCAAAAGCTACGTTCAAACATGCTCCGCCCCCATGAACGAAGGTTCATAAAAATATTCTACAAGTACAATAACAACATTAGTGTTATTACAGGTTTTCATTTTCTTGGTCTTCAACTGCAAATAGATAAGAAAAAAAAAGAGATTAATATACATATGAAACATTGTAACTAGATGATTAACATAAATGGATTAAAAACAGGAACATAAAAAAAAAATAAATAAATAAAAATAAAATAAAATAAAATAAAAATAAAATAAAAATTTCAAAGTTCAAAATGGTAGAGGTGATAGTTTGGCGATCGGACGCTTCAACTCTCCATAAATAGTTTTCAGTAGAACAACACGAATCTTGCCATCTGCTCCAGGAAATAATTTGATTATGCGTCCTAGTTTCCACTTCAAAGGGGGCTGATTATCATCTTTTATTAAAACCAAATCGTCTTTCTTGAAATTTGGTTTATTTATTAACCATTTTGATCGCCTTTGCAAGTCTGATAGGTAATCTGAAGACCATCTGTTCCAGAAACTTTGAAAAATTTTTTGTAGAAGTTTCCATCTTTCTAGCGGGGTTAGGTTAACTGAAGAATAGTCAGGTTCTGGTATTGAAGTCAAGGCAGTGCCTATGATAAAATGTCCTGGAGTTAGAGCATTTAAGTCACTTGGATCATTCGAGAGCGCAACAAGAGGTCTGGAGTTCAAGCACGATTCAATTTGAGTAATTAAAGTAAGGAACTGTTCATAAGTTAATATTTGTTCGCCAATAGTTCCTTTTAAATGACCCTTCATCTGTTTTATTCCAGCCTCCCAAAGTCCTCCAAAATGGGGGGCCGATGGGGGATTGAAATTCCATTTGATTGTTTCTTCGGACAAATATCTGTGGATCTTTTCGTCAGAAGAGATCAAGGACATCATTTTTTTCATTTCGTTGTCGGCACCTACAAAGTTCGTTCCTCTGTCTGAAAACAATTCTTCAGGTTTTCCTCGTCGAGCAACAAACCTCTTCAAGGATGCGAGGAATGTTTCAGAGGTGAGATCACTGAGTATTTCCAAATGAATTGCTTTTGTGGAAAAACAGATATATAAACAAATATAACTTTTATAAGATCTAACACCTCGGCCCTTACGAGGTTTGATGAGAAAGGGGCCTGCAAGATCAACCCCGACTTTCGAAAACACTCGCGATGGCACTACACGAGCAGCTGGAAGATCACCCATCAGTTGAGAGGCTAAGTTCGATGTTGTTCTAAAACACTTCATACAGTTCCGCAGATTCCTTTTCACGGCGTCTCTTGCATTAATTATCCAATATTGTTGTCGCAGGACTGAAATTGTTAACTGAGTTCCACTGTGAAGATGTTTTTCATGAAAATACTTTATAATTAAATCTGTAATGTGATGCGTTTTAGGAAGTATCGTTTGGTGTTTTTGACTCTCAGGTAGGTTTGCGTGTCTTAATCTTCCACCAACACGAAGAATTTCATTTTTGTCTAGAAAAGGGTTTAAAGAAAGGAGTTTGTTACTAGCATTCAGGTTTCTTCCAGATTTTAAAGTCTTTATTTCCTCTCCAAATTCATGTCTATGAACCAACTTCACAATAATTTTAGTTGCCTCATCAAGTTCTTGTATAGTTAAAAAGCCAGTATTTCGCGCAGATCGACATTTAGTATTTTTTATAAATCTAAGACACCAGGCTGTAACACGTCTTAATTTAGACCAAGATGAAAACTTATATAATAATTCAAATTCATTATTGCCATGAGTTAAAGAGCAAACAGTAGTTTTCCGTTGTTCTCTCAAAATCTCTTCTTCAGGTATTTTGACTTCATTTTCCGGTAGTGGTGTCGGTAAGTGCTCTTCTTTCAACCAGATTGGTCCCTTTAACCATTCTTCATTCTTCAACAATTCAGTTGCTGTGCAACCACGAGATAGCACATCAGCGGGATTTTTAACCCCTGGACAAAATCTCCACTGAGATGGGGCTACTAATCGTTGAATTTCACGCACTCTGTTCTCTACAAAGGGCTTCCAGTTACTAGCACTTCCTTTGACCCAATAAAGGGTAATTTGGGAATCACAGAAGCATAGTATGTTTTTGACGGGAACTGAAAATAGCTGCCCAAGATAATGAGCTAATCGAGCAGCTGTTAAGGCTCCCATCAATTCAAGTCGAGGCAAAGTAAGTTTTTTGAGAGGAGCTACTCTTGTCTTTGACATAATAAATGAAATTTCACGGGAACAAGGATCACGAAAATAAGCTACTGTACCATATCCCTTCAAACTGGCATCGCAGAAAACACAAATTTGAATAGTTTCAGGAGTTAATTTTTCAAAATTCGTAAAATATTTTCTAGGCACTTCAAAATTTTCTAAATCCTGTATTTCACGATGCCATTTCTTAAATTTTTGTGTTAAAGCATCAGGTAAAGCAGAATCCCAATCAACACCCTGCTCCCATAGTTCTTGCATTAGAAATTTAACTCTTATTATAAAAGGGGAAATAAACCCTACAGGGTCATACACCTTTGCTACAGTTTGTAAAACAATTCTCTTAGTGATAATTTCATTATCAAACCCTTCTAACAGAGATTGAATGTCTATTCTTAACGTGTCATTATTAGTTGACCACATTATTCCCAATACTTTAGAGATATTTCCCTCATTTATTTCTTCATCAACGTTTATTCCATGTTTTTCCCACAATTTGCTTAATTCGTAAGAGTTACTTTTAAATTTCCTTAATGTCATATTGGCATCTTTAAGTATTTTCACAGCACCAGACGATAAAATAAATGCTTCATTTACAGAATTAGCGCCATGAAAGAGATCATCAACATATAAGGAAGTATCGAGCATATCAACTACTTTCTCAAACAAGCTTTTATAGCCCTTTATGTGATGTTTAATGGTAGCTGAGAGCAAAAAGGGTGATGTTGTAACACCAAAAGTTACACGAGTCATGCGGAAAACCTTTAATAGAGGATTTTTACTATTTATATCCTCAAACCATAGAAATCTCAAAAAGTTTCTATCATTTTCTGCAACCTGTATTTGCAGAAAAGCTTTTTCAATGTCACAAACAAAGGCAATTTTATGAAGGCGGAATTTTAAAATAATATCCAAAATATTAGGATTTAAATTGGGGCCTGCAAATAAACATTCATTTAAAGATTTTGCTTCCTTTTCTTTGGAAGAAGCATCAAACACTATTCTGACCTTTGTAGTGGACTTATCTGTTCTTATCACCGGTCTGTGGGGCATATAATATACACCAGTTTCATTTTTGTTTATTTTACACTCCTCTATTATACCCATTTTCTTTTGTTCCTCAAGAATTTTTTCATATTCATTTTTAAGCCATTCATTTTTAGACAGTTTTGTTCTCAAACCCCAAAGTCTATTTTTGGCTATTTCTATATTCGATTTTAATTCATTTTTATTTTCCTTCCACAAAAATTGAATTTCATATCTTCCCTTAACAAAATTTAAATTTTCATTAAAAGAATTAATAATTTCTATATCTCTCTGTGACATAGAATCATTCTTACTGTCACATATTCCAAGTGATTCTAAATCCCAAAAACGCTGCAAATCAAAACTGTCAAATTTATTTACAGATACAAAATGCGAATTAATTACTTCTGTACTATTATTATTCAATTTCCCCACTACAGTATATCCGAAAATAGTATTAGCAACATATAAATTATCACCGATTTCTTCAATGATACCTCTCTGTATTTTCCAAAAATAATCAGCTCCTAGCAAAATATTAATTTTGGAATCACTTAATGAATTGTCTGCCAATTTCCAGTTTTTATTTTTAATATAACTTTCAATTTCTGGTTCGCCCCTTGGGCTTTTCAAGGGAGTCGCGGTTATTAAGTCTGTAGCTAATACTTCAACATGGATGAGCCGACGAGGATTTAATTTGCTACGCAGTTCAATATTAAAAACCTCGAATTCCTCTTCTTTACCTTTATTTATACCAAAGGCAAAAACAGTTAGCTTTTCTGTTCTTACACGGGTTAATTTTAATTCGTGGGCCAATTCTTTAGTAATAAAACTTTTTTCACTTCCGGAATCCAATAAGAGTCTGACAGTTTTTGATCTAGAATTAGATTGGGCTATGACGCAACATGTTTGCAATAACGCTGCCTGATTACTGTTTTTTAAATGTGAATTCGATACTATAGTGTTCTCTACTACTTCTGGTTTCAAGTTTTTTGAAAAACAAAATAATTTGTTATGATCTGTTGCTTTACAATTTTCGCAAGGCTGCGATTTCACCCTGCACTGTGATGACAGATGAGATTTTAGAAAACATTTATAACACCTGCCATCCTTCTTTAATTTTAACCTTTTCTCAACATCAGTTAAATTAGTACATTCAAGAGAATGATGATCATAATTCTTGCAAAATATGCATATATTTTTTACACCTACATTCAATGAATTCATTTTATTTGAAAATTTTCTTTCATTAATTTCGGCTTTATTTTTATTTACAATTACCGAAGCATTTTTATAATTAATCATACTAAGTGATTTTTCACGCGATTCAAGTTCTACTTTAAGAAAATTAATTAAGTCTGTCACATCAGACTCATCCTTCCTTTTATCACTTTGCCTGTAATACTCAACTACTAGATCGTTTGGCAATAATTTTAATAAAATTGGATTCAGTAAATGACCATATTGGCCTTTTGTCACCCCTAAATTAGATAAACTGCGAATATTTACTTCACAAGCGTCATAAAACTTTCGCAAAGCAGTTATATTTGATGAACTTTTTACGCCTTCTAAGTTTATCAATTTATTCATGTGAGCATTAATGATAATATCCTTTTGCCCAAAACGTGTTTTCAATATTTCTATGCAATTATCATAATTTTGTTCCGTAAGTGAAAACCCTTCAATAACATTGTACGCTTTGTCAGTTAAAAGCGTTTTCAAGTAAGTGAATTTTTCAATCTTTGTAAGATTTTCATTTAAATGGATTGAATTTTCGAAACAATCGAAAAATTCGTTCCATTTTTCTATTTGTCCACCAAATTTTGGTAAGGAAATTTTCGGCAACCTCACTGCCGAACCAGTTTTTGTTTGGGTTTCACTGACAGAACAGTTTGAACTACTTTCATCTTTATTATTACATAATCTTTTTAATCTTAATTTCATTTTGCATTTGGCAGAAATTATTTGCTCGCCGTATTTATCGCTGGTCGCGATATCTTTTTCATACTCTTTAATATCTACTATTAAATTTTCAATTTCATTATTTAAATTTTTTAATGCAATTTCTCTTTCACCTATCATTTCCTGGATTTCGATGATTTCGTCTGATTTTGTAT
Source organism: Salticus scenicus (assembly GCA_963930645.1). Taxonomy (NCBI): domain Eukaryota; kingdom Metazoa; phylum Arthropoda; class Arachnida; order Araneae; family Salticidae; genus Salticus; species Salticus scenicus. The sequence continues at coordinate 159,926,242 of OZ005656.1, read as the reverse complement.
TTTCTAGATCGTCCAATAATAAATTCTCTAATTTATTTATTAATTTAGTTACATTTGAGCGTTCCGTAGAACGCTTAGCTTTTAACTTTTCAATATTCATAGCGAGCAAATAATCAAACAAAATAATTCAAATAATTAAAATTTCTAATTTCATTTAATCAATGTTATAAATAGTAGTTAAATTTTGCTTACCTGGTTCCATATCCAGGCAGCTATCCAATAACAATTCCGGAATTCCAGTCATTATTATTTTTCAGTTTCGTTTTCACAATAAATTATCCAAGCTTTCAAATCCAAATCCAGATAAATTAATATCTAAGGGTAATTTCACTTTTAAGGGATTTCACATATCCCGAGTTTCGTTCACCATGAAAAAATATTATTATTCTGCGCCATGAAAATTCGTACCATGAAAATTTGCAGAATCATGTAATCACAAACTCTTTATAATCTAGAAATCTATAGTTCTAGTGATCACGTGTTCAATTTCAGTCATAAAATTTGCACCAGTTGGGAGAGCTTATTAACTTTATTTAGCGATTAAACACACAATAAAAAACTATTTGCAGTATACTTTGAAGAATTCACAATTATAACTTAATTCAGTATATTTCAGGATAACATTGTTTCTCCATAAAAGGAGCCAAGCATCAAGATATGTAAATAATAACTTTTCATGTTCAAGAGAAAAAGATGCTTCCTGTTTAAGACAGGCCGCGAAAACTAAACTAGAAAAAAAGTAACATTCTCAAAAAGAGAAAAAAGCACCTCTCATTTGGCAAAGAGCCAACTACTCGTCGGGGGGCTGGCGAAACGAAACCAAAAGCTACGTTCAAACAGTGTAGATTTAGGGCCCTGGGCTCCGATTACTTTTCTAGTTAGCTTTCACCTTTTATTCCTTCCAAGGTCAACTTTTTTTTTTTTTTTTTTTTTTTTTTTTTACGCACTTGTGATTGTATGTTTTTTGTTTTCATCCCATGCTTTTTTTTCGAATTTTTCTCGATTTTTTTTTTCCTTTCTAAAGTGCAATTTTTCTATGGATTTTTAGCCCTTTTCCCTGTTTTTTGCATCTTGCCCCTTTGAAATCCTCCAAACAATGTTGCCATATTTAGGGATTCTTTTGTTCAACTACCACCGATAATTTATAGGAGTGATATTTGATATGTATAATGGACGAATAACCTTCGAAGTGATTAGGCAATCATAAAAGTTAAAATTTAGTGGTGGATATTGAATGAAAAAACCCTCTAGATTTGGCAACACTAACCAGAGGAGTGAAATTGAATTAGACCGGGAAAGGGTTAATCTCATTATAAATATTACGGCAATATGAATACTATGTGAATTTATTAAATCTTTCATGGCTTTTGCTTTAAGTTTAAAACTTTTTTCTGCTTGATATTTGTTTTTGAAATAATTTTAACTTCATTTTAAAATTTTCACATTTTACAATATAGTACCTATTGCGGATGTTTTGGAGAAAATTGGGCAACCATAAACCTTTTTAACCCGCTCCATCGGTTTTAAGCCGGCCGATGCTTCCTCTTCTTTTTCCAGTATATGTGTTTTTACTTTGACAGTTTATAACTTTATAAAAAAAAAAAAAAAAAAAAAAAAAAAATGAGCGAAATCTATAAACTATGCCATTTTCCGCGATTATTTGATCCAAATAATTCAAATAAATTATAAAAAATGGGGCTACCATTGAAAAAAATGAAGTTAGTGCCAGTTTTAATATGTAGATTACCCATAAAACAAAATCTAACTGTACCATTCAAAACTAAACGTTATTACAAATCGATCGGTACTAGTCGCATGTTTCTACGATAATTTACTGCGAAATTAGGTGTGTGTGTGTGTGTAGGGGGGGGGGGCTTTTTTTTTTTTTTTTTTTTTTTTTTTTTGCTGACTGTTTAATACAATATAGTATTCAACAATACAATATAATTATGTATGTTAAAATTTGTTTCGTATCTAATCAAAATTTCTCATTACTTTTTAGGAAAAAATAATCTCAAATATTTTTAGAATAAATCTGAATAAATTTATATTATATGTATGATCGTTTTTTTTTTTTTTTTTTTTTTTTTTTGTTCCCATGTATACATGCAATGCATCTAATGAAATATTAAATACTTCTAATGTACTATTTACGTGTAATTTTCCTTTACAATATTTTTCATATAGAGATTTTTTCTTTATTTTTGTTAATTACTTCCAGTTTTGTATTTACTATTTCTCATGAAATGGAAGTATGTAATAACCTGTGACAATAGCTGAGGTTTAATTAGCATTCTAGTGTAAATCAATAACACATATATTTCAAAAGCTTCTGTATTTCCTGCAGTAGGTACTTAGCACAAAACAATTTCATATATTTCAGTACACGTCACGAAGGTTTATTTTAAATTATTCATTGTATGATATCCTCAATTATGAGGCGTTAAAAAGATTAATTAAATATTCAGTGAATTTTTATTTACTGTTAAAATGAATGGTTAAAAAAAGAATAAAAAGAAGAGAGCGAAACAAAAAACAAGAAGAAAAGAGGGCGATAAAAAAAAAAAAAAAAAAAAAAAAAAATGAAGAAGAAGAAGAGAGCGAAACAAAAACGAATAAGAAAAAGAATAAGAAATGAAACTGCATAATTATCTACGGATGCATTGAAAATAAAAAACCCTCACTAGTTATTCTATGAACTATATAGGGCAGATCCGTGTAATATGGACCCCTAAAAAAGAATGCTCATAAAACTAAATTTATTATAATAAAAAGATTTAATTGGTTGTCTGCGCTTTACAATTGTATAGTTGCATGGTTCAAGCTTGGTAAAGCACTCTGGGAACTATTAATAATTGCAGGAAATAATTATTTTATTTATGTATCGGTGGTCCATATTACACATAAGTTCGTGAAATATGGACCAAGTGATCCATAGTGGTTTTTCCTGAAGTACTCCTTCCCTATCAGTTGACACACTTGGAATTGTGAAACGAACTCTCCAGCATGTTCCCTCATACACTTGTCCATCTCTTGTGAATAGTAGAAATGGACGAAATAATAGTTAATGGACGAAAGAAAGGAAGGTCCAAAGGCTATATCCAATGGGTAGCATGCGAAGGAAGTGATAGCTTGATTACCCCTGCTTCTCTGGCCTATTCTATAGCCTCAAGGTTTTGAGTGTGCGATATATGTACGCCGAGCATTAACAAAACCTCCCTGTTTTTGTCATGGACCACTGGTCCATATTACACAGTACAGCATGGTTCATATTACACGCATAAACAGAGCAACGTTGTTTCCAGTCACATTTCCCTATGCAAATTGGCGCCCATGAAACACATGTCTAAATTGTTCAGAAAATAAGAACATTTGCTACTATTAACGCGAAAATTATATTTCAATTTCCTGACAGCAAAAAGTAATGATTTCATTTTAATATACTTGTTACATTAATGATTATATAAACCGAAAACTCAATTTCATAATCGTCCAAATACAGGTACGCATGTACAAGTCACTTCCTACTTTTTATAACAAAAATATTCACTAAAGACAATGAGATGGTTTCACCATCTAGTGTTGAACATATAAATTTCCTCATGGTCCGTATTACACGGTTCACACCTATATAGAAAACTAGTGTCAATTAATGCATAATAACTTCTGCTAATCATTAGGTCAAATTATTAAGTTTTTCCTATATCAGTATAGTATATTTTATTATTTTTTTAACCTATGCTTACATACAATTTTGTTGTTCGACATGTTTTGACGAACCTGGATAGTTACAATTACACTGAAAGTGCTTAATGAAAATTGCATCATTCAATACTTGTAAATCCATTCAAATGAGGTTTTTTGCATTCTTATAACTTTAAAATGTGCAGAATTAATACACATCGCTAATTAGTTAGCTCTAATAAGTGATGTGGGTAGTTAAATTATGAAATATTCATAAAAATGCATGGTTGCATAGAGAAATTTTCGTAAACTTTTAACACTTTTATCGTGAATTTTGATGTCAAACTTTTCTTAAATGAGCGAAAATGTATAAGAAGTAACAAAATAACTATATTTATTGTAAATTCATTTATTGAGAATGACTGGGGTGGTTTTTATATATTTCTTTTAGATATTCCTTTTCAAGTATGTGTTATTATACAAAATTGCATCCTGTTAAGAATTTGTATATTCTCTGCAATATCATGAGCACTCTAATGAGTACTGAACGACTTTTACTATTAATCCAATTACGCAAGATACTGGCACAAGCACTTCACACAATATGAGAAGCCCATGATTTAATCTGATTGCAAATTCGAGGGAAAATAAAAGATTTTATGTCATTTCAATCAATTATGTGATGGGCTTTGATAGAATAGGTTTTTCTTTATTTCAAAGCATTCTAAACGAGACAAAAAAAAAAATCTCAAAGCGTCTAAGCTGCAAACAAATGATAACAAGAAAATAAACGTAAATATTTTTTTACAAATACAAATCAAGCAACAATTGTAACCTGCATATTGAATAATTCCTCTTATCTTTATTTGGTGGAAATACATTTACTGTATTACAATTATCTAAAACTAATGCTCGTAAAAGGAAAACTAGAGTTTTTTTCTTTCTTGTTTGATTATCAATTTATTTTACAATAACATCGAATTCATACAAATTTGCTACTTTTATGCAATTTGCAATTTTGTTCTGGAACATTGTTATCATTTAAACTAAATGTCTAAATACATTTGTAACTTACTCCAGTAAGTTTACTTCATCCGTACAAACTGAAGACAAATATTCAGGCTTCGCAGTGTTCCTAAAATTTTACTAGCATTTTATTATACTCCCACCACTCTCATCAATAAGAAATTTTTCTAGAATGTTTCAATGCAAAAATATGTGTAAACATTATATAAAAAAGTATTGATTTAATGGAATGGTGAAAATATAATGAAATGTGAGTAAAATTTTAGAAACGCTATGAGACATGAATATTGTACTTACGAGGAAAGTATTTACGCATTAGCGCCTTTACATGACATATGTACTGAAGTAAGGCTAGCGCATAAAACACACACACGTCTTGTTCACTAAACTACGTAATTGAATTTTGAATTATTCCAAAAATGTTTTCCTTTTACATATAATGTATGCCTAGCAAATGCATACCAACTGTTATGTACATTAAACCAAAATGTTTGAAATTGAAATTAATCAACATTTCATTCTTATATATAAGATTTTTTACGAATCATTGAAATGATTTTGTTTGAATGTTTCTCTGAAAACATTTTGAGATAGCCAATGGAATGTGTTACTGATTTAAAATTTTACTTGTAAAATATGATTAATTAAAATAAAATAAAAAGTTTATACCTAAGGCAAAGTAACGCTACAGATAAGCTTTTCATTTTTTTTTTTTTTTTTTTTTTTTTTTTTTAAATAATTTTGCATATATGCCAACTTTTTTTTTTAATCAGATTTAAACCAGCATTTTTTTTTTTTTTTTTTCCCTTTTCCTTTTTTTTTTTTTTTTTTTTTTTTAAGAAAATGTCTCATGTATTTTCGATGATTACACAGGCTGAAAAATAACTATAAAAAGTTCCCGTTTTTAAGTCTCCTTTGGAAAACGAGAGACATTTATGGTTTTGTATAAAGATGAAAATTTACAAAGTTTCATGTTTTTAAATGTTCCCTGGAATTTAATTTAATACTATCGCGAAATTATAGCGAAGAATCCTATTAGACTTTCAAGAAGATCTGAATACTGATTTTATTTTTCATCTTCTTCAACACATTTTTTTTTTTCTTTTCAAGCAACTTACATTGAATGTCATTTAACACATTGCCAGCGAGTAATGTTGACAGAGCTAGAAAGCAATCTTCTATAATCGGCAGTAAATATGCGTTAAATGTAGCAATATTTCTTATGCATTAAATTATCAACAGATCCACAGAGTAACTCATAAATATGTTCAGAATACACATTTGAATAAGGATTATTCAAAATTGAGGAAGAAAAATAAATATAAGCAAAGCTAAATCATTTAACCCTTTGCGGCGCAAGATAATTGGGATGATTTAAATTATAGTGCCACCGGAATTCATGACCAAAATTAAAATACAAGAAATTGACGACATTTTCTGCTATGATTTAAAAGTAAGATTTTGCTAAAAAATTTCTGGGGTGAGTTTTGCAGTTGACAATTAAAATTAGGTGATGCTGTAGTGGTATCACCGCCCCTGAAAGGGTTAAATTATTTTTTTTTTTTATCAGAATTTGATTATTATTTATTTATTAGATTTAATAGTTTGAAATTTTAATAATTAATACTGTGTATTTCAATGCACATGTGAGAAAAATCGTATAATTTTAATACGGAAATTTACGAAAATTCTTTATTTTATCCGCTGTACTTTTAAACACTTATCGTCTGCTACAGTTTTCAGTTATTCGAATGTAAAACGAACGATTAATATTGATAATAAATCGTAAAATTGATTGACAAATGAAAGGGTATACAGGGTCTAAGATCATGGAACGGACTTTTTGAAATGAAACAAGGAGAATAATATGCATTCTGATACAATGCAAAAAGATACATATACATGATATATATATATATATATATATATATATATATATATATATATCAGAGCTGCCAACCTTTTTAACTTTTAAATCAGAATTGACACCAATAATTTTAAATGGAATATGTTATATATATTTTCGACGATTAATTTTACCGAAAACAGCTTTAGAAATTTTCCGGTTTGAAGTCTCCCTTGAAAAACGGGAGACTTGGCATCTATGATATATATATATATATATATATATATATATATATATATATATATATGTATATATATTAAACAAATTGCAAATATTTACATGGTTAAGGCTCATGGTATTCGTAATACTTTGTCTATACTTTTCTAACTCTTATATGAACTAAAAAATTTCTGCTGGCAAAAATATCGTTCTTTTAAGTCATTTATTTGTTTCAATGAATAACAACTCACTTTCAATAGAGATGTCATCTTTTACTTATTTATATTTTTAATTTTATTTTCTTTCTACAAGTTCATTCACATTCACATCAATGTAATCTTTTCAAAGGTTTCATCTTCCATCCCTTTCAGTTTGGCTTCCATCTACTCTTATGATTCCCCCCACACATTTTTTCGCATAACTTGTCAAGTTATCTTTCCCCTTACATTTATATAGTGTCATAACAGCTATTATGACTCATTCGGTATCGTTTCCTGTATATTTTCTTTATATCAATGTATTTTGAGTGAATTGCTATTTTCCCTTTCATGACAACATCTTTATTTAATAAGTAATTTAGAATAAGGGAATGTCTATATAAGAAAACTTCAAAGTAAAGTTATAAGAAAGGAAACACTATGCATAATAATAATAATATTAATAATAATAATAATAATAACAATAATAATAGTTTGCTTGAACAGCAAAAATTTTGCTAAATCAACCACCTTTTTCATTTCTTTCTTTCCTTTTATTTAATTTGTTGATTTTTTAATGATACAGCAACAATTTTTTTTTTTTTTTTTTTTTTTTTTTAATGAGATCAAAATTATTTTGTCAATTAAACTAAACAATTCTCTTTATTTTTTTTTTTTATTTATTTATTTTTTTATCGACAAAATTATTTTGTTGTTTTAAATGAACAGTTTTATTCTTATAATTATTATTATTTTATTATTCAATCAATATTTTTAGAAATTTACAAAATTATTTCGTCAATTTAACCAAATAGTTCTCTTGATTCAACGAATATATTTTTTGTAATTTACAATTTTTTTTTTTTTTTTTTTTTTTTTTTTGCTAATTTTACTAAACAATTTTCTTGATTCAACCAATACTTTTTTTTTTTTTTTTTTTTTTTTTTTTTTTAACAAAGATATTTTATTGATTTATGCGTACAGTTTGTTAATTCAACGCATCATTTGTTCACTGAATGTTTACAGAGAGATCTATGATGTAACTTGTCAAATTTAATAATATCTTGATTTATAAAAAGATTTAGTTTAGGAAGAAGATTATATATATATATATATATATATATATATATATATATATATGTTTAATTTATCCATCTGCTTTTTTGAACTGATTTTTTGTACACGCTGCATTTGTATGACTAAAATAAATATGATGCATTAATTCTGTACTGATAAGTATAAAGGATTTAAGTCCATATTCTTGATTTTTCAGGAGACGAAAAATAAAGTTAAACTAACTAAAAACTAATCAGCAGAATCGATTAGGAAAAAGGGATTATGTCGGTTTATACGCTTTATACCATTCAGTGATTGTCAATCTTCATTTAATAAAGGGGAAAAAATGAATTAAATATTTTATACCAAAGATTAATGCTAAATTTCTGACTTGAATCTTTTTTTACCAGTGGATTTTCTCAAAGACTAAATGACATGGATTTAAATCCTATATACCAATCGATAGAGAATTTTTTTCTGGGTCTGACTATGTACTTAACTCAAAATCGACATTTTTTGAGTTAAATCCTTTATACTTATCAGTACAGAATTTACGGTGAAATTTTTTGATCGTGTAACCGGATTTAACATTTTTCTTGGTGACCTCTACTTCTACCTTAATGTGCCATTAATCACGGAACTGAAAGACCTTGTTCGCTATTAGCTCATATGATTTTTGAGAAACAAAACCAGGATTGAACACACGGTCATATTCTTGCAAATTCCGACAATGGAGCGAGATCAGTGTTCTCACAAAGGGAAATTGGAATGCCACAATTTTTATTCAGTAATTTTAGACTTGAATAATTGTTTATACCCGCTTATATATTAATTAAAAATACTATATAATATTTATGGTATCCAAATGTTCCTTTGTGGGAACCCTGAACGGCGTGTTAATCCATTTCATTCTAAATCATATCAGAGAACTTCCGAACATTTTCATGAAAGATTTCTCATTCAAGTTTTGAGAAGATATTTACATTTATTTTTCTTTTTTTCTTGACTTACTTTTTTTTTCTTTACTTTTTTTTTTCTTTTTCTTTCTTTCTTTCTTTCTTTCTTTTTTTTTTTTTTTTTATGTACTTGCTAAATTCTAGCAATTTTTTTTTTTTTTAAGAAAAAAATACTGGCTAGCCTTGATATTTATAAGACTATCACATAAATGAGTTATTAATATATTATTTAAATTTTTTTATTAGTTTGGAATAAAACAATGAATTACTAATATCATTAAAATTGTCGGAGATAATTAATTTAAAGTATACTTTATAGATTTTTATCGCCATTTAATACATAAATGAAACAAAAAATCCTTATCTTAATTGAATTTATATTTTCAATTAATTCATATTTTATTTCTCTTTTTACCCTACAACAGTAGGTAATGGGAGTATTGTATTCGATCCAAAAATTTTATATCAAATTTTCAACTGATTTACATGCATTAAGGTGTCCTAACTTCAAAAAAGTGTTTTTTGGCAAATGATCAGCAGTCGTATGAAGAATCTTCTGTCTATCATATCTCCGAAACTAATGATGGTAGAAGGGCGAAACTTTATGATTGAGTAAGGTCTGGTGTACAGAAGATATTTTTAACCTTTGGTGAAAATTGAATATCCAGATGTAGAACGTAGGTCTGTATCTCAAAAACGACTCGAATGATTTTCTTCAAAGTTACTATATAAACACCTTATTAGATGTTCTTTCATATGTAAAAGTTGATTAGTTTATGAAAATTGATAGGCTCCCTGTATAAGTAGGCCAATTTGATTCCTCGCAAGTTAAACCGCTGTGCGGATATTTTTAAAACTCACCATATTAACTCTCTATTATATATTCTTTCGTATTTAATTGTTATTTTCAGATCAATAATTGAGTTTGCTATGTTTTGATGAAATTCGGTATCTCAAAAATGTCTCAAATGATATTTTTGAATATTCCTACATAAACCCCTTTTATATATACGGTCACATGTATTACGCTATTATTACAGGGAATTTGACAGTCATCCTGATTGGGTAGGTCTCTTTTAGACCTCAGAAAGGAGTACTTCAAATAAACACTCCACTGATTTATTTTATTTTATTTTATTTTTTAACTTGTTATGTAAAATCTGTTGATATATTTTTACGTATGTATCAGTTGTCTGTCACAGAAAGATTGAGTCTATAACGTCATATATGTATATATATATATATAAGCATATACTGCACTTAAAAATTTTTCAAAGATGTCCACTAGTAGGTTTTCAAAAATCCACCACTGACACATTTTAATCTCTCAAGAAAAACAACTTTTTAACGCATCGGACTTTCCTTATAATTAAAATTTCTAACATAAAGAAAACAACTCAACAGATAGACAGAGAATATCATTAAATTGTTAAAAACTGGTAACGTCACCTTTATTTATCGATGTTGATTAACTGCAGGAATGAAACTGGTTCACTTTTTTTGCCACCAATACATTTTTTTAAAAATTTCGAACCTGTAAATTCAATAAAATAACTGTAAAAATGTGATAAAAATTTCTGTATAAAAATACTGGTAGCAGAAAAAAGCGAAAGTCTTTCATCCCTGTTACTGTCAAATCTACTTTTATTTTCCTTTTGTTTTACAACAGTATTTACAGTTAACCCTTTCAGGAGCAGAGAATTTAAGTTCATTTAAAATCAAGTGCCATCAGTGTGTGAGAACAACCTTAAAAGGAAAGTAATAAACGAATGTTTTCGGATAAGATAAAAGACTAAAATTTTATAAAGAATTTCTGGGATGAATTTCTGCGGTTGGAAACTAAAATTAGGTGGTATAAAATATATACCACCGCCTCTGAACGGATTAAACTAAGTATAAAAACGACAAATCCTTTGCCAATAATCCTGAAATTATTAATTTTACTTCTGAACTAAATTTGAATAATTTTCCTAAATATTTTTTTTTTTTTTTTAGCCAATTTTATTTTATAACATTTTCAAAAATTAATCTCTACATTTTTTATATCTTCTCATAAAGGTAAATGTAACTTATAAATAATTTCATAAAATAAAAATATTTGACCAGTAATTAATAATTTATTAGTATTAGTACTTAAAAAAAAATCTTTATTTATTTATTTATTTATTTTATTGAACACATATGCATAAGAAGAAATAGACGATTCATTTATTGATTCAAAATACTCTTTATTTTGAATCTTTCTAATTTATTTCTGTAATTACAACCACTTTCAAAATGGAAGATATTCAGTACTAATTACAGTTAAAATGTTTCATGAAATACATGGCTACGATAGCTAATTGGGATATTTCACTGCAATGAAATAATGAAGATTAGCAATTAAAAGAAGATGTCTCTAAACATAATTAACGTATTTATATAATTATTATTATCATCTTTAATTTTAAAAACTATGCTTAGATTATAAAAATAGAAAATTCAAACTTTTCTTTTTTCTTTATTAAATTCGCAAAGAATTTGTTTTATATATACTTCGAAAGATAATGTTTTAAAAATATTTATTAATTAAACCAATTTTGAGGTTTAAAAGTGTTTTATAAAACTAAAAGTTAATAGCAAATAAACTATTTCGCATGTAAAAATAAATTAAACGATTCAGTAACTCAATAACAAAAATGTTTAAAAAAAAATATGTGTGCCAAAAGAGTTTTTTTTTTTTTTTTTTTTTTTTTTTTTTTTTTTTGTATATTATGTAATAAACATGGAATTTTGTATATATAAACGCATTACAAAAAAGCAATTATATCGATTCATAAAATTTTAAAAAATAAAAATATATGAAATTACATTATCGATAAAATGAAACGCTGAATAAAGTTAAAGAAAGCACGAAAAATATATAAACTGCATTTCATTGATTTCTTTGAATGACAATCATTATTACATGATTTGGTTTACCGTTTTGGCTTCTTGTGGTATTAGCCACTTATGATGATTATACGGCTTCGCTTTGCTTTTAAAATTCGGTCCAATCCTTTTTTTTTTTTTTTTTTTTTACATTCCTTTTTATGCATGAATAGATACTGAACTTTTTTCTTGACAGCAGAGGAAGAAATAATTAGTGAATAGATAGAGATGCATCGAATTAAGAGAAATTATCATTTAATCATTATTGTTTTCAAAAACTGTTGTCCTTTATTTTAGGTATTGATATAGAATGTAAATCACTAAAAACTTAGACTAAAATCGACTTGTGTAATATGCAGTTTATAAAATTGCGTAATATATGCAGTTCTTAGTTAAGTTAAAAAAAAAAAAAAAAAAATCATTTTTTGTTGTTTCTTTACTTATTTTTACTGATACAATCAATAACAAATATATGAATGGACGAAAAAGAGATAACCGACAAATTAACAAAAGGATTTTCAGTCAAATCTGTGGTACCATAATAGTGTAATTTTTAGGCAAAATATATCACGTAAAAATTCAGAAAATTTTTGAAGGAGTTTTTTTTCTTCTTTCTTAGTTTAGCCAAGTATTGTAACGTGGAATGTTAACAAAAATAAATTTTTACTTTTTTCTTTACTTCTTCGAATCGCTCTTTTTTTAGTACGACAGGTCATGCTGTTTCTTTCAGACATTGAATTTGCGTCGTTATGAATTGTTCTCTATCACTTTGAATGATCATGCAAAAAGTTTTGTTTTCTATCTAATTATATAAAGCTGAAAGTTTCTCATTGTATCTGTCCGCATTTTTAGTCCGAATTATTAGATTTTTTCAAGAAATTGCACATTTATTAATCATAACAAAATTTATAGACGCCATATATATTTTTTTTTAGTTCAATCGGATAATTACTTTAAAAAATATTAATTAAAACCTCATTTTAAATTTAATGATATATATAAATAAATAAATAAATAAATAAATATGTCAAAAAAATTAATTAATTAAAAGATTAAAAATTAAAAGATAAAAAAAAAAAATTATAATTATAATATAATTTAGAAATATCATGTTACAGCTTTAATACAGAACCCCTTAGTAAAATGTGAATTTTTTTGCACCCGGACGTGTCTCGCCAAGATCTCTATTTATGTACTTGCGATAATTATTTTAATATATCGCCAGGGCCTGATTAAGGGGGAAGCTCGCTCATACCGGAATATTTTTACAATTATTTTTTACTTCATGTCATAGAAATTCCACGCTTTGACGAGGAAATATTTTTTATAAAAAATGAACGGTGTAAAACAATCCAATTTACTCACCGTTATTAGACACCAGAATTCTTTTAAAATAATTTTTAATGAAAATTTTCTGTTTATTATAGGAGGAAAGTATTTGTTAAAAAATAACGGTGTAAGTATAAATAATGTGTGAAGAGCGAGCTTCCCCCTTAATCAGGCCCTGTATATCGCCAACATGATAGCAAAAATTTAGAACGCGCTAAAGGACTCCTATGCTAAAGCTAGTCGAAAAAAATGTTAAGAAATGGATCTAGTAATCGTTGCAAATGAAATAAACACGGTTATTACACGCCTTTACACGGTTATTATCACACTAAATTGAATTATGTTTTGCGCAGAATTTTATACCTATTACTTATTAAACAAAAATAGGCTTAGAGTTTATCATATATATATATATATATATATATATTCAGTTAAATTTTTCACTATTATAATTTTTCTTCATTTAACTGATTTATAAATTATTCCTTTTTTATTGGTCATCGAGTATTTGGATAGTTAAAATACTTCCTTTTAGTTGTTAATTTCAGGGTTCGAAACCCATTTCATGAAGGCTTGTTGATAGTTTTTTGAAATTCACTTTAAGCAGTAGTTACCAGTCTAAAGAACCTTAATATGCAAAAATAAATAAATAAATAAATTAAAATAAAATAAAAAATACCGTAAAGCAACACTGGAAACCTAAAACTGTTGTTTTATTTTATTTTATTATTTTTAATTTTATTTTTCTATTGAATTTTAAATTTGCTTTTGAACTTTTTATGTTATTTCCCTTTTCATCTTGATTATAATTACTGTATTAATTGTTTTTGTTGTTCTTAACTTTCCCTTACTCTCACTTAATTTCAGTAGTACTTCAATTTTGTACGTCTGTCACCGTATTCTAAGAAGTAAATAAAATAAAAGAAAGAAAGAAAAATAAATAAATAAATAAATAATAATAGTAAGAAGAAGAAGAAAGCGAAAAAAAAAAATGCACGAAAAACTCGTACAATTCCTAGATTTTTTTTTTTTTTTTTTTTTAAGAAAAATCTACTGACACCAATAAAAAAAAACGAATGAATTTAAGATATTTAGTGGATGGTAGGGTTTGGACAATGATATCTAAAGATTAGGCGTGCAATTTATCAACTAATATAAGAATAAACATGTCTTCTATTACGCATCTGCTAAATGAAAATGCAGTATTTTGAAATGCGTTTTAACAGAGTTTACAAGAGATTTCATTCATTTTGTTGTATTCTGAATCCGTATGATTTACACCAAATGAATGATTTACACTAATTTAAATAAAAATGTCTATTATTTTGTATTTTGCTCCTTTGAGAGTTTTTGACCTATCTCTTAATTAAAGTTAGTTTATCGTTTTCTTTATTTCAGGCTTTTGTTGGTTACAGCAAAAAATGAATAATACAAGCCTGATAAAACGTATCAACTGAGTGGATTTTTTTTTAATTTATTTTATTTTTATTTTTATTTATTTATTTATTTATTTATTTATTTATGTATTTATTTATTTATTTTTTTTTATTTTTATTTTTTTTTTTTTTTTGAGGGTGTTAAATCCAAAAATGACTTCCACCTCCGCCTATCACATACTTTTTCTTTTCAAAATAGGGCAATAGAAAATTATTTGTTTTATTACACTGAACTAAACATATTCTTTCTCATAATTAAACAAATAGTTCCTTTATGACATGTTGATATCAGGGGCAATGAGACTGCTAACACCCTGGCCAAGGCTAATGGTGGAGATGCCTTGATGTCTTCTATTTCTCACTTATATGGAGCTTTTTTCCATACTCAAGAACAAGAATAAAACCTGTTTACATGTTCCTTCAACGCATCATTGGTATCAGAGTAATCGGACGGGTGGGTTTCTGGCACTAGATTGCATCAAGCAAAGTCAAACCACCCTCATTCGCTTCATCAGTTGTTATCTAAAATCTTTGACATATTTTGATGGTTCCAAATATTTTCAAGTCTATGCCAAGTGTTCTACTGAGCAGGCTTCCCCTGATCATATTTTTGCTCGCCTGGGGCTCTCTAGGCAGAATCTAACTGACAACCCTTTATGGGTTCTCGATTTCTCCAGGGTGCACAATATTATGGACCTGATTTGGTCCTGCTAGTCTTTGGGGATGAGCAATAACAACGACATTCCTTCATGATATATTTTGCATTCTTTGTCCATTCCTTTTGCCTGTCAAGACTTTTTTTTTTTTTTTTTAATCTTTATTGCTTTCTCCCCCTGTGTGTGTTTATTATTATTAATAATAATATTTTGTCATACCTCCAAATGTGCTTTCGATGTCATCCCTTCTACTTACCCAACCCTCCTATATTCAATTTTGTTTTTGTTTTTTTCTTTTAGATTCCATTCTAATAAATATTGTTTTAAACGAAGAAATAATTATTAAATACCGTTTATACAACCAAAACTATGATACCAGATTTCACGATTGCGCATAAAATTAAACTAAAATTATGAATTTTGAAAAACAAAAGTACGCGAAGAATGCTTTATGTTTACATTTTAAGTTACATAATTAATTTAAGATAATTTTCTACATATTATTGACTCAATATTTCGTTTTTCAAATATTGTTATCTTAAACTATGGTCAAAGCAAAGAAATAAAATGTCATTTCCAGAATCAAAAATAAAAAATTCGATTTTTTATTGAATTCTTAGAAATGACGTTTATAATCGTATCACTAAAAATAAAATACTCAGAGAGATAAAATTGAAATATGTATTATACCTTCATAGCCTATTTTTGTGCGAAAGTGAATCAATTTATAGGCTTTTGTGGAATTACTTCCCTTTTGGAAACAATTTGTAAAGTGCACGTCCCTATTCCCTTTTTCAAGATTTATAGCTATTTTTAAGCGGTAAACGTATTCCTATATAGTTGATATTTTTTACTTAAATAGTTTTTTTTTTTTTTTTCGTATAGGGTATAGTTTAACATTTTAAAATTAGAAACTTGTAAACATCACCTTATGAAAAAAAATAAATAAATAAAGTACTAAGAGCGATAAAATTGAAATGTATATTGTATGTTTAAGGCCTATTTTATGTGAAAGTAAATCGCTTTAAAGGCTTCTGTGAAATATTTCCCTTTTTTAAACAGTTTGTAAAGTGCAAATACTTGTTGTCTTTCCAAATATTTATGGCTACTTTTAAGCGGTAAATGCATTCCTATATACATTTCATACTTTTTATTTGGAAAGATTGATTTATTTTTGTGTACTGTATAGTTTAAAATTTTTTAATTAGAAACTTGTAAACGTCATCTTCTGAAACAAATACAGATATAATCAGGGCCCGATTAAGCTTTGAAGCTAGGGGAAGCTCAGCATCATTTCGGGGCCCCCTTCCATTTCAGAAAATCTTGTTTTCCTGCTACATATTGTAATATAAAAATGCTATAGACAAAAAAATAGTGTGTGTTTATTTTTTTTCCAACATTTGGGTGCTTTCTACACAGAACATTAAAATCATACAACTTTTTAATTAAGAACATTCAGATTTTTGAGGTTAAATAATAGATTTTTCCCGAAAAGTGAGTGTTTTGTCTTATTTTAGGTAACCTATCTCAGACAAAATTCAATCTCAGTGTGAAAATATGAAACAAAAAATTCAAGACCATGTTTTTAATCCTCATGGGGCGCCCTCTTAAATTTTAGAGGGGACGCTTGTGCTTCCCGAGCCTTTTGGATAATCAGGCCCTGGATATAATACGAGGGATAATACTAAAATATGTACTGTATATGTATGGTGCGTTTCGTGTGAAAGTGAATCAATTACCTTTTAGGTTTTAGTAGAATTACTTCACTTTTCACGCACGTTCGTGTTTCCTTTCCAAGATTTATAGCTATTTTTAAGCGGTAAATTTTATATTTTTTACTTGAGTGCTATGATTTTATTTGCTTCATATCATTTAAAAATTTTCATTAAAAATTTTTTTAACGTCATTTAATAACAAAAACAAAATTCTACGAAATATATAACTGAAAAAACACCTATTGTACATTTAAGGAATATTTTGTGTGAAAGTGAATCATTTTTTAATCTTCTGTTGAATGAATTTGTAAAGTTCAAATCCCCGTTTCTCTTTCTACTAATTATATTATTATTATTATTATTATTATTTTATGCAGTATAAAAAATTCACAGACTTAGTGTTCAGAGTTTATTTTTTTAAACTGTGAACAATGCAGGCTTATCAGAGCTAATTAATAAAATGGTTATTGAATTAAAAATATAAAGATAATTTTGAATTTCATGTTCATAATGTATTAACATTATGAACACATTAGTTAAAAATTACACTTTAAAAACACGTAAACATTTTCAATAAAAAAGATATATATTAATTAAAATCATTTTAAAATTTTACGAAGGTATTTGGTCAAAGCTTTTCCCCCAGCTTATCTGGACATCATCAGGACAGATTAAAACAAAGTTTGATAAGTGCAGCGCGACATAATAGAGTTACATTACAGTTACAGTCAAGTTTCGATCATTCGGTCCATATATCATAAGTTGTAAAAAGTTTTTCAGTTGAAGCTTTCCATGTAATACGCATAAACAAACACACATAAACAAATGAACACAAAAAAGGTATTTTTTGTTATGAACACACATAAAAAAAAAATAATAAAACCGTGTAATCATAAATACTATTAAATAATGATATGTTTAATTTTCTTAAATGATAGCATTTTTAAACCACAAAATTATGCGAAAATTCTGAAAATTATTAAAACATTATTCAGAAATTATATCTATGAATATACACACGTGCACACTCGCATATATGTACGTGTACATAAAGATAGATGTGTAAGAAGATAGATATATATTATATTTACTCAATGCTTGAAATGCAAAGCAGTTTATTAATAAAAATAAATTAAAAATATATACATACATATTTTTTATTTTTCGAAATAAATTGATTAAAAATAAAAACCTACAAAGGATTTCTATTCTAACAAATTTTCTTCAAATAATTTTAACTAAATTATAAAGTTAAAAAAACTAGATACATAGCATTACCTTTATTTTTTAAAACTCAAAAGTAAATTGTTTTCTAAATAATCATACTTTCAAGGTGACTTATCCATTAAATAATAATAATAATAATAATAATAATAATAATAATAATAATAATAATAATAATAATGCGATTGAAATTTGCATTAAAAGTAAGCCCCATAGTTAAAAAATACCTAAATTTTCTGTGATATTTATTTTCTCTTTTTATTATTAAATTTCAATTTGAAAAAAGAAATAATTATTAAATTTCAATAATAAATTATATTTGATAAAATAAAATAAATAAATTACAATGTTTGCAGACTTTACGTATAATGCAGACTCTACAGACAAATCATTAAAAGACATTAAGTGATTAAAATTTTCATTAAAAAAATAAACAAGTAAATATTTTTAAATATAAAAAGATGAAAACACGAAGAATATAGTTATTTTCATCAGTATTTGTTACATTATGCATAATTTATAATAGATTTTATTATTAATTAATAATATAATGTTAATATATATATTATTTATTTATATGTATCTTATTTTTTATACTTTTGTTTGGTAGTTTTTTTTTTTTTTTTTTTTTTTTTTTTTTTTAACTGCAGCCTTTTTATAGATCGACGTTATATATATTTCATTTACTTAATGATTTTTCTCTTTTAGTTATAGTTTTCACGAGTTATTAAAATTTTATCATTTTTTCGTCATAGGCAGAAAGTTTTAGTCTTTTTTTTTTTAATTGTTGTAAATTGTATCATCAATTTATTCAATTAATACATTATAAATAATATTGTCAAAGAAGCGTACATTTCATACGACCAAAGAAATATAACTTAGGCAATGCTATATATATTTCTTTAAATAAACTATCAAATTTAACTAGTATGTCCTAGCCCTCACAAAACATTCTTCTGTATCATCATATATAACAGAGTCACCTAAAAGTGTACACATATAAAAAGTTAATCATAACAGTCTTACAATAATAATTGTAAATATGCAGTTTGGTGCTTTTTTAACTGACAGTTACTGAAATATATATATTTGAAAGTCAAGAAATGTGAAAAACAATATGGGCAACTGTAAACAGATATACGCTCAATTTGAATACGCATAATTTTTCATTATATTCCTTCACTTACTAATTTTTTTACACTTATATATCATAGAAGCTGAGATATTGCCATTCGTTAAATTGGATTAAATCGCCGTATAGCAGCGCAAGTTTTCTTCTGGTATACAATCAAATTCAGTCAACACAGTTTTCATATTAGTGTTCACACATTATGAAGATTTGTGAAATTATATACTATAGAAACTAAGATATATTAAAACCAATATAACTTTTAAAATGAGATAAAAATACAAAAAAAATTTTAAAACATTAAAAATATATTTTAATTAAAAACATTAAAAACACAAGACAGACGTTTCGGTTAGAACACTAGCCCTCCTCAGTGTCAAACATACAAGTGCAAACAACATTTACAAAAATTCATAATACATCATAACAAGATTAAATACTCAGGGGGAATAGCTTTAGCCTCGTTCAAGGCAGAATGTTGCATTTTGGTAAAAGCGTCCTCTAGAAAAATACGCGATTCATAGATATTAATATTAGAAGCTAAAATTTTAAAGTTTTCAAAATCCGGAATATGATCACTATTGAGAGAATGGATTACGAGTTTTGATTTTAAATCTCCTGTTTTATATGATCGTTTATGTTCCTTTAATCTAATTTCACCTGTTCTGCCAGTTTCACCGATATATGTAGAATCACAATTTTTACAAGGAATACTATAGATTACACCTAGACATTTAAGAGGGGGGACAGCGGGTTTAAAGTTCGAGAGAAAGTTACTCTTCCAGTAAATATATTCTTCCAGTAAATAGGAAATTTAGCGGGTTTAAAGTTCGAGAGAAAGTTACTCTTCCAGTAGATATATTCTTCCAGTAAATAGGAAACTATAGCATAGCAACGTCACTTGTTGGATAATATAACCAAAAACGAATTAGCTACAATTAATTCAATATCCGAATAAATACAAGCTTGATTAAATTATATTTATTGATTCCTGAAATACAACGTCCACAATATTTCGCTAAAGCCCACACGCATATACATACAAAGTCATACACACAGAAACTCTGAACTACTTCATTCTGATTGACAGGCTTTTTTTAAATGACCTAATCATGTCAAGGTCACCTCAAAATGTGTAAATTAATCGAAAACCGGAGTTTAAAATTATTACGAATCCAATACTTTGTTCTTATCTATGCAGAAAAAAGTAATAAAATAAATATAATATAATAATATAATATATATAACTGTAGATTGTACTGTAGGGTGGATGTAGAGTCCTGTTCTTCAATGATGTTTTACGAAATGTTAAACAAAGCTGTGAGAAATGTATAAATCTGAATAGTGACTATGTAAGAAATATTAAGAATAACAAATAGAAATTTAGTATCTTTCTCTATTACAATTTTTGTAAAAATTAAAATTTTATGATGCAATCCTTTACGTATCCTATACTCTCGATGCTGTTTTAAAAATTTTAATTTTCTACAGTATTTTATTTTGCTAATTTGCTACCTCGCCCCTGATGAATATACTTCTAATTTTAAGCATTTTTATCCAATTATTTCAGTGGTTAATTATTTGTTTTCTCTGTCATTAGATTAATGGTCCTTTTTTATTATCATTCATGTCGGCGTAAGTATTTTAAGTTATTATTGTACCTTATTGGTTCTTAATCTTAATCGCAACATTTTGCGTCAGTCTTTCCTCTAAGTTAAATTCAGTTCTATATTTTTGTGTGTTGTTATTGTTTTAGTTCTATTAATTGCTAAATTTTAAGATTAAATTTTATTACGTTATCTATCATTTATATGTATATATATCCTGTGTTATAAACAAGTTGTACTTTTTATTGCTGAACGTTTTGTCATTACTTAACATACATTCTTTTGTAGTGTTAAAAAATAAAATAAAGTAAAGATAAAGATAAAAAATAAAAATAAAAATAAAAACTTCCTTAACTGTAAAATGAAAGTTGTGAAATATAAGTTATTGAACTATAAGTAAAGGAATAAAATCAATAAATAGACTAAATAAATTTTGCTTTCATGGTTGACAAAATCTTTGCAAAATGCACTGCATTATTTTCACTTTTACCTAGGACAGATTTTTTTTCTTCTTGCTTTAAAGAAATATATCATGGGGAAAATATAGTGTTAGTGGCATAAAACAAAATGCATGGAAAAAATTCCTATATATATCACATTAAACCTGTCGTTGAGGAAAAATATATAAATTTCTGCTGCAGATAAGTTTAATAAAGCCAGTAAAATATAAATAATTTCACTTCATTTTTTTCTGCAGTCATAAGTAGGGTATATATATATAATCATAGTTGCCAATATTTTAATTTTATCCGGAGCATTTTTAGCTCCGGCTTTACTTCGCACCACTTAATTTGTAGAGTAATTCTTTAAAATATATGCTAATTGTTCATTGCGAAGCACTAGTGAGACGTAAAACCCAACCAACTTCTCCAATATATAACTACGATAAAATAAGAAACAAATACTCTTTTTAAAAAAAGTGGTATGAAATAAAGGCGGGGCTAAAATTGCTCCGGAATAAATTAAAATGTTGGCAACTCTGTATATATATATATGTGTGTATGTGTGTGTGTGTGTGTGTGTGTTTAATGCATTTTAATGAATTATTCCTATTATATTTTACTGGGGTATATTAATTTATGAACTATTTTTATAAATAATGTTAATGTGCTAATAAACTTTGAAAACGAAATAAAAATTTTTGATTTCCATACTTGCCAAACATCTCATTAATAGCCGTACAATTGTTAACGCCCCCTTAAAAAACGCCCCTTTTCTCACACCACTATATTTTTAGAATTATTCTCTCCAAATCTTGTCATGATTAAGTAAGACTAAAATTACTCTAAAAAATTATTGGTGTGAAAAAAAAGGCGGGTACTAAAAATTGTACGGTTTATAATGAGATGGTTGGCAAGTATGGATTTCTAATGCAGAAATTATTCTTAGCCAAAATGATTTTATTTTGATTAAGTCAACCTGTCTGCCTTGTTTGGATAAAATTGAATATATATATATATATATATATATATATATATATATATATCTGTATATATATATAAATTACGTGTCACGATGTTTGTCCGGGGTAAACTCCTAAACTAAGGAACCGATTTTAATGAAATTTTGCACACTGTGTGCAGTTTGGTCCAACTTGAGAGATAGGATAGTTTTTATCTCAATTTATTGTCACAATATTGTTTTATTGCAATTATTTGTTAATTATAGACCTTTATTAAAGTTGCTCCAAAATATCTGTGAGTTCCATTAATTTAATTGTTGCCAAAAAAAAAAAAAAAAAAAAAAAAAAAAAAAAAAATACGAGTTCATTTTCTTTCGACATAAAAATAAATACATTTAATCAAACGTGAACGTTAAAAAATTATAAAAAAGTAAATTATGCATCTCACGAAAATTGACGTCATAATCAATTTAAAGATTTTATACACATTGATAAAGTGCTAATGTAGTTCTACCATAGATATAGTAATATATATAGATCTCTCATCCCCATGTTATCGTACAAAGATTTTTGATGCCGAAAAATAAATATAAATAAAAGCTTTGGAAACAGCCATTAAGTGGTATTGAAAAAAAAAAAAAAAGAAAGAAAAGAAAGAAAGAAATATGAATTTGAAACTGTATCTGGAGTCTTCCATTCCCCTTTAGCAAATAAATTATTCATAAATTTTATTTGCTAAAATATTAGTATGTATTCCCGTGTGTATTCACTCGGGGAAAGACGGCCATATTTTGGTAAAAACGTCGTCTTTTCCCAAATGAAAAGGAATAACTTTTTTCTCCCCAATGATCACTCTATTCTATATATGCTATACTATATCTATGAGTTCTATACGCAAGCGAAGTGTGACTCACTGACCGTCTGTGCAGCCAATAAAAAGATTTCCTATGTTAATTGCCCACTGGATTTTTTGTAAGAAATTATTAAAAATCAAGGAAATTTATTTCCCGATTTTAATCCTTATATTTGGGTATAGATATGTATTAGTTATCGCGGGTGTTAGATTGAATTATTTTGCTGTCAAATTGACAAAATTTTAATTTTAAATTTCAAAACTCTGTCGCCCTTGGCTTTTTTTATTATTATTATTATTATTTGTTTATCAAAAGCGTAACACGAAAATATACATGCCAGATGTATGCATTGTACGAAATTGACGTCATAATCAATTTAAAGATTTTATACACATTGATAAAGTGCTAATGTAGTTCTACCATAGATATAGTAATATATATAGATCTCTCATCCCCATGTTATCGTACAAAGATTTTTGATGCCGAAAAATAAATATAAATAAAAGCTTTGGAAACAGCCATTAAGTGGTATTGAAAAAAAAAAAAAAAAAAAGAAAGAAAAGAAAGAAAGAAATATGAATTTGAAACTGTATCTGGAGTCTTCCATTCCCCTTTAGCAAATAAATTATTCATAAATTTTATTTGCTAAAATATTAGTATGTATTCCCGTGTGTATTCACTCGGGGAAAGACGGCCATATTTTGGTAAAAACGTCGTCTTTTCCCAAATGAAAAGGAATAACTTTTTTCTCCCCAATGATCACTCTATTCTATATATGCTATACTATATCTATGAGTTCTATACGCAAGCGAAGTGTGACTCACTGACCGTCTGTGTAGCCAATAAAAAGATTTCCTATGTTAATTGCCCACTGGATTTTTTGTAAGAAATTATTAAAAATCAAGGAAATTTATTTCCCGATTTTAATCCTTATATTTGGGTATAGATATGTATTAGTTATCGCGGGTGTTAGATTGAATTATTTTGCTGTCAAATTGACAAAATTTTAATTTTAAATTTCAAAACTCTGTCGCCCTTGGCTTTTATTATTATTATTATTATTATTTGTTTATCAAAAGCGTAACACGAAAATATACATGCCAGATGTATGCATTGTACGAAACGTAATATGTATTATTCATTGTACGTATGTATGACATGCAATATGTATTGTACGAAATATTGTTTCATATTATTCATTACTCTTTTAATATAAGTTGTTAAAATAACCCTAATTTTTGAAAGGAATTAAATATTTTCGCCAGATAATTTGGCGATAATCTTTTTTTTTCGCCAAGGATGACAGAAATGAAATCTATTCCGCTGCAAAATATTAGTATCTTACATCAGATATTTTATTTAGACATTTGAAAACAAATTTAACTTCAAACTATGATAGAATATTTATCATTTTCCTTTTAATTAGTATATTATTAGTATATTAAAATTTAAAAGCATGGTATATAAAAAGTTTTTTTTTTTTTTTTTTTTTTTTTTATCTTATAATTATTCTTATCTTAATCCTCAATGTTTCCCATCTTTATTAACTTGAATTTACTATTAAAATTTTAACATACTCAAAAACTTCTCATCACTTCGTTAAAATACACTAAACTTTTCCAAAATCTTTCTCTATTTAAAATGATACATGTATTTACTTTAAATGTCCAATATTTCATAAGATTTCCAATTTTAAAGTTTTAAAATATTTATCAAATTTACCTATTTTTCTGGTTTAGCCTTATTGTTTTCCTTTTTACAACTACAGCTGTTGCCCTCTTTAAAATATTTAAAATGATGAGGTCATTTTATAGTAAAATTATCCATTATAGCATATATTATACTTCACTCCTCCATAAAAATTGATTTTAAAATCGTCTGTTTCTTTTATACTTTTATTTTAATAGAATTTTAATAGAATTTAATTTATACATTAATCATTTTAGCAATTTTATCCAAAGTAGCATTAGAAATAATATATATCACTTCTCCATTAAAATTTATAGGACCCTACAATAAAATTAATTTGTGCTTAATATCAACACTACGAAAATTCTTATCAATCGCTTCCAAATTTTGACCTAAGTTTCAAATCTCAACCCTGTGGGTTTTTGCATCGGCTACAACGTTTTCGTCTTTGTTCGTAAATAATAATTTGACTGTACTAAATAGTTTACAGCCGTATAATTCAACGTATAACTTAGTCACAGCAACGCGTGGCCGGGTCTGCTAGTATATACATATATTAAGCCATTTCATCTCTTTAAACAACTGAATAGGCCTTATATTTGCATTCATGTATATCAGCCTTTATGTAACTTCTCATGGCTTTAAGCTAACAAAGATTAACCGCAAGAAAAGTGATTTAAAATAAAATAACTACACAAAAGCGCAAATGTGATTTAAGATTAAACAACTACACAAATAGTGCATAGACAACACGATATATGTTAAGCTCTTTTTAGTAGGAAGAAAGTTTATTGTAGATTTTTTTCTCAGTCTTAAACATCGAATAGCTAGCAATACTGCTAATAACTTTGCATTATTAGTATTTGAGCTAAATTTATAAAAATTTTACAAAACACAGTAATACTTCATTTTGTTCTCTATAACACTAATAATTGCATATACTATGTAAGAGATTAACTCTTTCTCAATTCCTTTAAATTATAAAAGTGAAATTTACGTTTAAACATAAACATGAATAATTGCATATACTATGTAACTGATTAACTTTTACTCAATTCTTTACAATTATAAAACTGAAAATAAAGTTTAAACATAAACATGAATTAAAATAGTAAGATATCCACAAAGAAATAGAAACTGTTTTAATTTGTGTAATGCATGTATATTTATAACAAATAGGATAATAAATGAAGGTTGTAAAACGATATATTTATTTATTTATTTATCAATACTTGAAACAGAGCGTTAATCCAAAAATATTACAAAGCATCAATTACATCAAAGTAATTATTTTTACGTACAAAAATAAAATAATAAAAAAATGATAATTTATTAAAAATGTTTTTAATAACCAATATACCAAACTGCCTTAATTTCATCAGAGTTTAATAAAGCATTTAATACCAGTATAAATCTTTCGAAACCATTTCAATGGTCGCTCTCAAAGTAAGAGGATGTAAAGTGCTCTAGTGCCGTTGTAGATGATTTATTTTAGGGATTAAGTAAGGGTTATAGTTCTGCGCGTTAATTCTCAAGTGGCGATAAATAATTTAATATGGCCTTTTGCCCACTTTGCTTTAATAGAGGGAAGGGAAAGTTTATGCTTCATAAATTTTACCTAGCCATATTCAATTCATAGTAAAATTTTAGATGATGAAAAATCAATTTTTATGATAAATGATGATAAAGAGCGCGTTTCAGCATTTCGCAAGACCATAGTTAGTGTTGGTTTAAGTAATTTTAATCTGCTTTATTCTAGGAATAAATGTTTAAATTCCAGTTAAAATGTGTAGGATTTAAATATTTATCTAAATCCAAAATACTTTTGTAAGTCACAAAAATACTAGAAGGAATTTTAATCACAGAATAATAAAATACCTCAGTATATTTTTTATGAGTACTCTAACACTAGTATAAAATTAAAAAGTGCCCATTTTAAAGATATACCAGAAGGTTTTGCCCAGTTTGCTAGTCATTATATTTATTTATTTATTTATTTTTATTTTTATTTTATTTTATTTTTTTAGTTGTTATTTAAATTTGTAATTGAATCAGTACTTTTTATACAACTTATTAATATCTATATATATATATATATATGTTGCTCGGTCCATATTTTGGGAGATTACATATGTTTTAAGGTTGATTGATTGAGTCATAATATGTCATAATAGTGCTGCACTATGTCATATTTATGTCATAATAGTGCTGCACTATGATTAATTCATGACGGACTGGGACTTACCCTGTGCGTGGTACGGAGATATGCCATCACAGTTTTACAACATTCATACTTCCCCGCTTTGCTGACTCCTGGATGTAAAATTTGATAGGGGAACATGCAAGACATTGCGGACACGGCAGATTTTATGGGCACCAGCCATCATTAGTTTACACTACAATCTCAGGCTGACTCGAGTATCGAATCCACAAACTTCCAATTACGAGTTCATCGCTCTACCAAAAAGCTACCGCGGCTTGCGTATAGTTTATGGCTTTAAGGTTTCTTTAATCTATCCCAGTGCCACTGGTTATATTTTGCCACTCAACTGTGTCAGTCAGTTGACGCTATAGTAGGCAGACATTTTTTGAAAACTTTATTGTGCTATTTATTCTTTACTCGCTTTGGGTTTTCAGCTGGTGTCTTTTATAAAGTATTAGAATAATTTAATTTAAATGGTCACCTTGAAATTCTTCGGTTATTTCACACATTTTTTGTAATTATTGCGTCTTTCTGAATCCAGAGGTTAACGTGGAGATAACCAGAAAAATATACAATCATATTTTAAAAGTAACAAGTTCTAGTTAAATATTTAAATTTCATCATCTATATGGGTAATTCCATAAAATGTCTCGCACGTGACATAATTTAAAATATTAATTTTAGGAAATAGTAGAATTGCTTTCGTATAATATCTTATCTTCCTATGTTAATTTCTAAAAGAATATTAAGATATTTCCACTAATTAATTTTCGAAACTTGCCTAACTTATTTTTGTAACGTTCTTGGGATGATCAATATTTTGGTTCAACACAATTTCGTTTCAAGTCAAATCTCCTGTGTTCCAGTTTAGTATACATTTATTACTAATATATTTCACTGTCAAATTATATTGTAATAATAAAATAATAAAAATACAACTGTTATGTACAATTTGAAATAGGATTATATCACTTATAAAAGGAATTTTAAATCAACATATTTTGAAACCGCATTACTTATATTTAAGCTGATAAAGAAATTTCCTTTAAAAAGAAAACTTCACGATAAAAACTGCAGGATTTACAAAATAATTCTACTTTATGTTTGAAATTTTGTTAACTCATGAAGATTCATGGAAGATACAAATTTTAAACAATGATTCTTAATTCGTGATTATGTGCAGTAAAGGCTATTTCATGTCGCTGCTTATAATAGACCCAGACATCGTTCTTTGTACATTTTTCAAGAAGAATATTTTTATAAAGATATAAAAATTATAAGCTGCAAATCACTATAATATGGTTATATTTTCATAACCGTTTTTGTTTTTACATACGATGATATCCAATAATTAGTTTTGGGTTTTATTTGAATTATTTTCTAAACTCAGTTAAAAAGAAACTAATGGTTTCAGAATGTTTTGATGATTTTAAAAAGTAATATTTATTTTTTATTCTGATAAAACTTAGTAGAGTCTGATAAAATTTAGTAGTTTAAAATAAATAAAAAATAATTTATTTTATTAATGAAAGTTTTTTAAACAACTCGTAATATTTTTACAGCACATTTTATATTATTTAGTATGCGGCTGGATAATAAGGTAATATTTTCTAAATGTATAGTTTCTTTTAAATACAATTATCATAAACCAGTAAAAACTACAACGTCAGAAACGCCAAAGTAAAATATTTGGGGAGCATACAGCTGTCGGTATCTTTAAGCGTACCGTCTTCAGTACATCCTTCATGCACTGAAGACGGTACGCTTAAGGCTACCGAAACAGCTGTATGCTTCTGAAATATTTTTCTTTGTCGTTTCTAACGTTCTACTTTTTACAGGTTTTAATAATTCAGCACCAAGTCTCCTTTTAACAATTATCATAATTTAAAAAAAGAAAAAAAAAAAAAAAAAAAAAAAACTTGAAAATGACTACATTGCATAAAGTAGAAAATTCTAATGAAAGTAGAAATACAGCTCTTTGGAATATAACAGAGATTGTATGCATAATGTAAAATGTACAGTGGGGGGAAAAAAAAACGCAACACTCAACGTAACTTCGTTGTTAATCGATGTAGGAAAATGTAATAGGTATCGTTCGACGGGGAATTGTGAGTAGTTTCAGAAAATGAACTGAAATTTTGAAATGGGGGTCGTTTACATATTAAAACACGCACCAACTTTGATTTTTTTCAATGGTAACACCCTATTTTTATTTTATATTTGAATTCCTGGGATCGCGACAACCCGAAAAAGTATATCGGTTGTATATTTTGCTTATTTTTTCAGTTATAAGCGTTCAAAGTTTGAAGGTGCTAATGTTAAATTCATATTTCAAACTTTTATTAATATCTTCACAAATAATGACTTGATCGATATAATTTTTTTTTTTTTACGAGATACAGTGAAGAAACCCAAACATAATCCATCATTACTTTTGATTCTGAAAAATATTTTTAATTCTGAAAAATATTAATAAATTCATATTCATAAAAATTATGAATTATGACCTATATTAATTTTTACATAGAATGAATCCTAATGCTGAAAAATATGGGTGTGCAAATTTTCAGCTTATTCCAGTTATTAGTTTTCGAGATATAAATAAATCTTTCTTTTGGAGTGGTTTAGGGGGCCGTCTCTTATAAAGTTTTGCATGAGATAACGAATCAAATCTTAAAAAATAACAAAGAAAATTAAACAAAATATTTTTATTTTTTATTTACGAGTCAAATTATATAACAAAAACGTCAAACGCAAAGAAATGAAACAAAAATGATGATTTTTAGACAGAGTTAGAATCAAGAATTCCTGTTTTCTAAAGACGACAATCCTTCATCGTTCTTCAAAACAAAACAATGCAGAAAAGTAAAGTAAATGTAACATTGAGTATTCGTGTTAAATCCCTTATTTTATGTTGAAAAAAATATGCACAAGTGGTATTTACTTCATCGATTAATTGGTGATAAATTTTGAATCTTTTAAACAAACACTAGGAAAAAAAAAAAAAAAAAAAAAAAAAACTAAATAGGCGGGGTTTACTGTTTTAAATAGAAAAATATGTTTAATGTGACATTGCCAAACATAAAAAACGAATGGAATTGGAATGCAAGACAGACTTGTAAAATCGTTTCTTAACTACCGTCATAGTTAAAAAAAAAGCTTATTCATTTGCTTCATATATTGCTTTATTTTATTTTATTTATTTACTTATGTATTTATTTTGTAGGGGGACGATTATCATTTTAAGGACACTTTAGTCTTTAAAATTTTATTAATATATTTCAACTTTTTACATTTTTAAAAACATACTTTAACTTTTATAAATATATTTTAACACTTTTTGCGACTGCAGGATTTTGTATTTTTGATAGTAAAACCCGCCTACGGGCGTTTAATCTCAAAATAAAATATTTTTTAGAACAAATTTTCTGTATTTACAATTATATTACAATTGGATATAAATTATAATTATATTCTTTCTAATCAATATATTTCTATCCATAGTATATTTTATTGCAAAAATATGAACACTGGGTACACACTTAAGAAATATGTAACACACAAATTACGGAAGAAACGCCCACTGACAGAGTTACAGATTTTCAAATGGCTTGAATCTACGTAAGCAGTCGTGAAAGGGTTAATTAAGAAATTATATTTTCATAGAAATTATAAAACGAATCGTACAGCTCCAAACAGTTCAACTGACCCAAAACTGGTAAGTGCGATTAAAATTGTTTAATATTTACTTCAAGAACGCTTACAATAATTTATCCGAAAACATTTAGTTTATGCGTTGTTGTATATACATATATTATTTCATTTCGTATATTATGTTATACCTACGAAAGAAAATTTAAGCTTTATTGGTGACCAGTACAGACATAATAGACACTTTTACTTGAAAAATATTGCACTTTTTTCAAAGAGTACTGCATGGACTAATCGCAAGTGTAACATATTTAAATAGAGCTAAAATTATCTAAAAAATTTCTGAAGTATATACAAATCTAAAAAAATGAATTCAGGATAATTAAGGAACTGGAAAAAAGGCAGCATTTTATTAATTTCTATATATTTCTTTTGTCCCTGGAAGATTTCCGGTGTGAAACATTAAAATTTTTTCTATTTCTTATAGTATCGTAATTTTATTTTTCTACATTTATAGATCACCCCCTAACACATTTTTAATTATAACTCTATAAATACTAAAGATAAAGTATACAAATAGTATACTTTTCCGCACTGCCAGACTCTCAGAAATTCGAAACTGAAGTCAAAATTGGGTGTTGCTGTTGAAAAAATTGGTTGGCGCTCATTTCAATATGTCGATGACCCCTTGTTTAAAATTTCACGACATATTCAGAAAAAGATTTTAATTTCCTGTTGAATGATATCTATTAGATGTTCCTGCGTCAATTAAAGACGAAATTACAGCGGGTGTTGCGTTTTTTTTTTTTTCCCCGACTGTACACATCCTTTCTTATTAAAAAAAAAAAAAAATTAACAAAAAATCTTGAAAAGAATTCATTTTTAACTCGCTAATCACTAGTATAAATTATGATTTCATCTTTATCAATCTTTAATTCAAAAATTTAATATTGTGTAACTCTCTCTCTCTCTCTCTCTCTCTCTATATATATATATATATATATATATATATATATATATATATATACATACATATATATATATATATATAAAGATATATATATATATATATATATATATATATAATTATCTAATATTAATAAATGGTAATAATGCATTTTTTTAGCGTCACAAAAAGCAATAAACAATCATTTATCACAAAACATGTACATACATGTTGTTGACAGTAAAAAAAAAATCGAACAATAAATTTTTGTAAATTTTTACATTCTTCTGCAGAAATTATACGAAAATTTGAAACTTTCTTTATAATTTTTTTGTAAAATATTTTATGTATAATCATTAATCACATTGAGCTTGCTTAAAAATTTATTCAATGTTCACGCTCCATAAAATTAATTGCTTTTCAAGAAGATTCGCCGGAACATTGGTTAACGTCAAACGTTTTTCTCGGGAAAAATAAGTGATAAATAGCGAATTTCTTCTTGAATTCCAAAGCTTTTCTCTTTAATATATGATGTAGATCCTTGGTATATATATTAAGCTAACATTTTGCCTGTAAATCAAAACATATTCAGAAGCTAAAATTATGTTATCCACATTAATTTTGTATGAAGCTCTTCTTATTTATTTATTTCTTCAATATCATTTTTTAAGAGATATAAATTATACATGTAACAACACTTTGTTCTGAGAAAAGGGACTTTATACACATCACATGGCTTCGTGAAAATGACCTTATAAAAGAGTGACCGTATAACCGATTGATGTGTATATTTCGATAAATATATATATATATAGCAGTAAATATGCATGTATAAACCTATAAATCTCATTTAACAGGTAATAATTTTATGTTTGTGTTTTTCGCTTAATATAAATTAAGAGAATCAATACTAAATTATAATTTTTTTAATATAATTTGTACTAGAGGGGTAGTTGTTTGGTTGATTAGTTGATTGAGTTTAACGTCGCTTTAGTGCTGCGCAATGGGCAATTGGCGAATGTCTGGGACTCATCTCTAAGGATGGTCTGGAAACATGTCATCATAATTTTGATCCTCCACGGAAGGGATGGCTTTCCCGCTTCGGTGACCACCAAAGGTATAATTTTTTATGGGAACATGGAAGGTAAAGTTGTGCATTTCTTACAAAGATATTCAAGAGCTTATTAAGTACTCGCAACTTTCTCCCTGCAAAACCCTTTATACTCACAGAAAGAGAATATGAAGTGTACTGTCCGTTTTCGTAAACCATGTCTACCTCTCGCGGAACGATCCTACTCGGAAAAGGGGTGATGCGTTGAATGAGATGGGCACTTAGCCAAATGCGCTTTTCGTTCTACACGTGTTCGTTTTCTTTTTATGAGTCTTCAATATTTATTTTACCTTTTTACGCGAATTTAAAGTTTAATTTTTAATTTTAATTAACAATATTTTATTTAATGTAATTTATATGACAATATGCGCGAAAAATAAAAGGTGTAAAATAATCATGATAAAAAAATCTAATGATTTGATTTAAATACGATTTTCTGTAAATTTCTGTAAAATAGAGATCCAAAAATATGGTATTTTTATTTTAGCAGTATAATTTAAAAGAAAAAAATATATTACTTTTACTACAGGTAAAGTCTACTGTAAACGTTGTTCTTTTTCTCTTCTTTTATTAATGAATTATGTAAATTTTACCTAATTTAAGTCATTTTTAATTAATTTACTACTATAATCAGTGCATGAAACAAGTGTTCAGGTATGACAGATATAGTACGAATTTAGAGATCAAGTAAGCAAATAAAAATAATTTTAACTGAAAAAAAAAGAAGAAGAAGAAAGAAAACAGGCATTTACTTTTAAGTTTACGGATTTTATTTTGCATCGAAGAATAAAACTGATCTTCTACACTTATTTAAAAATTACAAGGGGGAAAAATCAGCATTTTGCCTTTATACGAATATAACGAAGAAGTATCGCCTCAAAATTCAATAATGTCCTGAAAAGAAAAAAAAAGAAAAAAGAAGCCGCAACTTATCTCTCACTCGTAAAATGTAAACATTCTCTCATCTTCTACGCTTCTACCCTATTTTAACAAAATCAATGCAGACCTCACGCATGCGCATAGGTGAGCAGGGTCACAGCTAACGAAAACAAACAATAGGTATAATGAAATAAAGTTCTGCCGGGAAAATAAAATAATTAAACAAAATAAATCACTTGAGAAATCTATTGTCAATCATTAAGCTAGTGTTACAGTAAGGTATCATAAAAATCTTGGAATTACCATCGTTTTACTCTAAATCACACAAAGAAAACAAGGCACGTGTTGTCATATAAGCAATCATATATCTGATAAATCATAATACAAAATTCCTATACAATAAGTCAGAGTTTTCGAACAGAAACATTATGCGCGGTTTATTTTATACCGAGTTCTGACTGTATTATATATATATATGTATGTATGTATGTATATGCGTTATACAGGGCGTTTTAAGAACTTAACTTAGACACTGTAGTAATTATTAGGGTAATAAATTGCTTTTAAATCAAAACAGATTTAGAAGTTAATATTATATCATTGATATTAGTTTTTGTATGAGAATTTTCGTTGTTATTTATTTCTTGCACGCAGATTTTTATGTGCGCTACGTACATACAGGTGTATAGACAAATACTAGGCGAGTCGTATTAATCCTGGACGATAGGACCCATGCCCCAGCCCGCCCGGTACCGCTGTTCAATGTATTTTTCTAGTCAACTTTGTCCCCTTATTACTTCCGGTGTGAATTTTTTTTTTTTTTTTTTTTTTTTTTAACACACTTGACATTGTGAGTTTTTTTGCTTTTCTTCCCATGCTATTCCTATGGGGTTTTTAAGCTTTTTTTCCCCTCTTTTCCTACATTCTAAAGTGGCGGTGGAGTGCTAGCAACATACAAAGAGAGAAATATACAGGAGAGTTTGTAAAAAGGAATATTTTGTGTTCATATATGGTTTATTTTATCCCCCCCCCTTTTTTTTATCTAAATTGTTTCCTTATTTTCATTGAAATTTTATTACTTTAAATATTTATATATACATATACTTATTACGTTTAAACTCTTAACCGTAGCGTTAAATGCTTTAGAACCCACATTTTTTTTTTTTTTTTTTTCAGTTTTCATAGAAAGAAAAAAACAGATGAATAAAATGTATCTTATACCTTAATGAGATCTTCTACAAAACTTCAGCATTTTTTCATAAGACTTTCTAAGGGTTATATTTAAAATATTTATTGATAAATTAATGGTTAATTAAAGTAGAATTGTGTTTATATTTTATCATAGTTTATATTCTTAATTTGAAACTGAATTATGGGAATTTTTAATAGTATTTAAAATGAAATGAAATATTCCATATCAATGCTTAATTGATTAGTTCTGTTTAAAAATTCACAATTTACTGAACTGTTAATTAGAATTTATTATTTTTACTCATACAGAAAAAAAGTCATATGTCAATCATATAAATGAAAGAGAATTTACAGAATTTCTCTATCAGCTATATTAGAGATTGTTTTAGCGATACGGAATTAATCTATTTAATATTTCATTTCAATAATATTTCATTTTAATAATATTTAAAATAAAATGTAATTTTCAATATCAATGTTTAATTGATTAGTTCTGTTTAAAAATTCACAGTTTACTGAACTGTTAAGTAAAATTTATTATTTTTACTCACAGAGAAAAAAAAAAAAAAAAAAAAAAAAAAAACATATGTCAATCATAAAAATGAAAAATAATTTACAGAATTTCTCCACCAGATTTATTAGAGATTATTTTAGCGATACTGAATTAATCTATTTAATATTTCATTTTAATAATATTTAAAATAAAATGTCATTTTCCATTTCAAAGTTTAATTGATTAGTTCTGTTTAAACATTCTCAATTTACTAAACGGTTAAGTAGAATCTATTATTTTTACTCACAGAGAAAAAAAAAATCATATGTCAATCATATAAATGAAAGAGAATTTACAGAATATCTCTATCAGCTATATTAGAGATTATTTTAGCGATACGGAATTAATCTATTTAATATTTCATTTCAATAACGTGACAAGGAAGCGATGAACCAACACGAAGCCAATCACAAAATTTTGCCGAAACCGTGTCACGAAAATTACCTGACAGTTCTCATATAAATAGAAGTTCGAATATTATATCAATTTACGTAATCAGATGAATCGGGGATCCTTATCGATAAATTTCAAATTATAAATGGAATTCTGTGGATTGTAAATATATTATAAATATATAAATGTTTAAGTCCCTTATTTTGCAATATACATATGTACTAAAAAGAAATAAGTACTTATTTAATTATACTACAAACTTTTATTTTAAAATATTTCGATTTGTTTAGTTAATTAGTTTATAGAAATTTGTTACAGTTAATTAACTTTTTGGTCTATTTGAAAAAGCATGTTTTAAATGAAAAGTGTTATTAGCAAGATTAACCAATGAACTGAAAGTTGATGTTAAAAATACATTGGAGATTTTCAGACTTATTGTTTACTTAGATATAAACAAAACTATAATACGGAAGTAAAATAACAATAATG